>CM039511.1:10244831-10296689 GCA_022432975.1 Begonia masoniana | reverse complement strand
ACTGTGTCAAATGATGCCAAATCTAAATGGCACGGACCCATTGGGCAATCTAAATGATTAAAATCCTGAAATGGTTACTGGCATCTTCCTGACTTCACAGAAAGAAACGTACCCCAAAATCAAATTCCCCATCCCACCATTACTGCCAAACATTACTTTAAAACACCATGGGTGTCCCCACAGCAAGAACAACCATCACACAAAAAAAAAAAGACAAACCCTTACTAAAGCTGTACATAGCTGAAAAGAAGAGAAAATAGGAAGATTCATGTCGCACCTGCAGCAAAAGTCAAAGCCTTTACGATGTGCATAGGGTGACAGAAAATCACCAACAAATTGCACACCACGTTACAATCCAAAATTGGTATCGCAGATTTTTTTTTTTTTTTTTTTTTTTTTTTTTTTTTTTTTTTTGTTAACCCACTTTAAATATGATTAATCAGGTATATACCATTAATAATAAAGGAGTTGGTTCGATAGAACCGGGTGCTACAACCACCCATACCCTCAATTAGCATAAACAACCAAAATCCCGAGGCTACACACCACAAAACCCAAAATGCCCAAATCGGGCTTTCTGAGTTTCGCCCAAACGGGGCTCATCACGGCCAGGCGATGAAAGCCGGTCCAAGAGGGTAGGCAAACCCACGCCGAAAACAACCAAAATCAGCCGGTGATCAGAGCTCAAACTCGCTCCTCACCCTCGGCCTCGAACAGAGCAAAAACAGGGAAAAACTCATGCTTACCAGTCAGTGCGCGCGCGGAGACGGCCGGAACCTACTCGCCGGAGTCGTCTGGCCGGAGAGCATCGAATCGCCGGTAGTTTTGGTTGGTCATCATCGCCTCCCGTCGTTCTCTCCTCTCCCCTGCCTTCGTCGCTCGTCGCTCGAACAACAGAATGACTTCGGCCATTTTGTTGTTTTATTTTATATATATATATATTTTAATAATAATAATAATAATAATATTTCCTATTAAAACATTTTACATCTCCTCCCATACAATCAACCGTTAAATTTCTATAATTTAACTCTCACCCATACCCAGCTTTAGTTCAACTAAATTTATTCACTTTTCTTTTTAATTAAGTAAAACAACTATAAATCTCCAATTTTTCCAATTAAATCTAAAGCAGTACACATTGAGGAAACAAATTCTCGGGTGTTACACAGAGACGGGTCGGAATCTGCTCGCCTCAGTCGTCTGGCCGGAGAACACCGGAAAACGTCGGTGAACAGGTCGCCGAACGTCGCCCTCCCCCTTGTCTCTGTTCGGGTCGTCGCCGCTCAAACAGCAGAATGGCTAGTCGAAGCCATTCTGTTGTTTTAATTAATAATAATAATAATAATAATAATAATAATAATAATATTTCCTATTAAAACATTAATAAATTATCATTTACCATTTTGCCCTCCCGTACATTCGGCCTCTTCGAAACTCCATTAAATCCCATTCTTCGACCGTTAAATTTCAAAACATATCTAATCTAATGCTACGTACGTTAGATGAAAAAATTCTCGGGTGTTACAGACAGTGACATATACATGTTCGTTTACTTGTTCTTATTCTTTTCATGTTCTTGTTCATCATTCATTTAAGGAGCATGTACATAAAACATTTTTGTATTTTTGGAAGACAAATCATGATGCAGGAACATGAATGCACTTAAATCTTCAGACTATGGAAAGAATCATACATCAGATAACATTAACCCAAACATCATACCAGAACAGACAATTTCATAAACAAAATCCAGACATCAGAGACAAAACCAACCTAATACCCTTGTGATGTAGAGCTCTAATGGCCAGAAATCTTAACACACTCACTTACTTGGACTCCTTAGCTATGTCGTGCCTTCACTTGAATCCTTCTCCACCTAAGACATTTCATACTCCAATGTTAAATATATCCTGAATAATCTAAACTCAGAGCTGGTAAAATTTTAACTAAAGAAATCATCCTAAAATCTAGCTTAAACCTCTAAGGCATTTCGCTGAGCACTTAGTGTGCAGAGCTTAACCTTCATTAACCTTAATGGCATTAGCGTCTATACTACCAGATTCAAATTTCTCAAGGTCTAAACAATCAACCATAATCAACACTCTATCATCAATGCCATCGTTAAGAAAACTCAAGGCATTGCCATTATCCTAACATTGTCTGTTTCTCAATCATCAGGCATTAACCCAATAACCATTCCTAAATCGAAGACTGAATGAAAGAATCTTCTAAACCTTACCTGAGCTTTGAATCGTCGAAGAAGGAGGAGGTTGAAATCGGTTGCTGAATGAGGAAAATCGCCGAGAGAAGAAAGTCAGCTACAGGAGGGGTTTAAATGAGGTTTTAAACTTTTTTTTTTCTATTTATATCGATCCAGCTCACTTTAATTACAATTCTTGCCATTAAACCTACTTTTCTTTTATAAACTCCTTATTCCATAAACCACTCCATAAATATTCACGGAAAAGATTCCCGACCAAGGTGCTGATTGTTACACTTTAGCTCATAGAATGTCTTAATGGTGTAGGTGATCTCGAGAAAGCTGATGATGACCTTCCTCTGCAAAATGAACGCACGGGTTGAAGGAGGATGCCCGTGGGAGTGTGCTGGCTCAGTCGAGGCAATTTTGACCCGTGGGATCGATGGGTAGACATTTTGGTATGTTAGTTAGACTTGATATGGAAAATGTATAGAAAGCTCATTTTAGGGTGATTGGTAACTGGGTTGAGAATATCGGTCTTTTTAATGTTTTCCGGATGATTTAGTAGATGGATTACTATTGTGAAGTCTTTTGTTAAAAATATACTAGAACTACTTAGAGATTTTAAACTTGTAGTGTTATGCTTAATTTTCAAACCGATCCATGCAGTTTGTTTTCATAATATTTTCCTACGTTTTAAGTACGATTTGATTCGATTTTTGTTGATCGGCAGATATGGATCGGCAGATGTGGATCGGCTGTTATGTTTTGGTTTCAGGCGTTTTTGCCCTCGGTTAATTTCCTTTTATATATATATATATATAGGAGTAGGTCTTTTATAATAAGTACGCCTAACTCTATCTCCACCAGGGCCTTTATTAGCATATTTAACTCTATTAATATTCAAAGGTGGATAAATTTGATTAATTAAAGCAAAAGAATCTTCCATTTTTTTAATCTCTTTTGGATGAGAAGGAAGATCTTCATCACTAGAATCGTTTAATTCAACTTTAGCACTATAAGCTTCAAGATCAGAAACATCAATAGGAGGATTATATTGATTATCATTAGTGTTATTTATACCATTAGTGGTATTTATAACATTAATATTTAATTGTTTCATTCTTTTTGCTAATTGATCAATAAATTCGTCATTATTTTTTGGTGATTTAAAATTAAATTTAGATATTAATATAGGAGGTTTTAAATCAGGAATTAAATATTTTCCTTTTTTGTTCCTGATGTAGAAGGAATATCTTCAACATTTTTCACTGATTTTTCTGATAGTTTAATTAGTTGATTTTCAACTCTAGATAACTGTTAACCCATAGTTTGCATATTAATATTAGTATAATTACTTTGTTTAATAAGAATATCATTTTTATCTTCAATAGGTTGAGATAAACTAACTAAAAGAATAGCTTCAATAGTATTATTTTTAAGGTTTATATGTAACGCTCCGAGTTTTCTGAACCCGGTTCGCCACTCATAATACTAAATCGAACTATGACTTTCTGAGAAAATTTCAAAATTTCATTCAACGATCAAGAATTGACCCTTAAAATATTAAAACTTGTAGCGGAAAAACATTTGTATGAATGACATTTGTTAAATAGTTAAAATATTGAAGGCAGTTGGTTGAAAAAGAAAAGAAAACAGAACACATCTACCGCTGAATAGTTCAAGCGGTAGAGATAGAGACAAAAGAGTCTCGGCGGTAGAAGCTGAATGAATTACATCTTCCACTCACGAAACGACAACGTTTTACACTCACATCCACCGCTCACATGCACAAGACACTTCTACCGCTCAGACCACGTGATATCCACGCGACTTCAATAACTCGGTAGACAGCATCTACCGCTCACAAAACGACAAATCTCCTATTCACTTCTACCGCTCACAAAACGACAAACATTCTCAGCTTACATCTATCGATAGAACAAGCTGCGTCTTCCAGTCACTAGACGACAAAAATCCTCAATTCACATCTACCGATAGACTACATCTGCCGGTAAACAGTAACTCAGCTTCTACCGATAGAATACATCTACCGATAGACTACATCTGCCGATAAACAGTAACTCAGCTTCTACCGATAGAATACATCTACCGATAGACCAAACACTCAACTTCTACTGTTAGAAAACATCTTCAGATAGACAAAACTCTCAACTTCTACCGATGGACAACATCCACCGGTAGAAAATAGATCAACATTTCAACCATCCACAACCTAAACCAGACCAACTCCGACTACTACAAGGACTTGCATAATTCATTGGAACCATTCTAAACTACTTAAATCCGTGCATTACACCAAAATTTGGTAAAACCACTATTAAAACCAACAGAGTATCATTATCAGAAAAGTCTCAAAATGTATTCAAAAACATTAAAACTACCACTGTCATAAAAACTCTCAACATACTAAATTGAATCATGGTTCACTAAACCTTTTCATCTACTGCCACTAGTTAAACCGCCCCATCAGTTACCAGATCGATGCATGAATGCACCACTCCAACCTGCCTAGTTCTCAGAAAACTCAGAGAACACACCTGCTGTCTCTTCTTCTTCACCTACATCACAAAACTCATCTATTAGCTTAATGCTAAATAAGTGAAGCAATAACGAAAGGAAATGCTGAAACATAAATCCTAATCATGCAGTTTCTACTTTCACATCTCAGTTGCATTTACATTCTTTCACTGATTTGATCCCTCGGTTCCATTGGGAGTTGGATCAATTTTCCCAAAGTCATACATCCTCTTCATAAATTAAGGGGCGGATTAGTTCCCTTAACAGCTGATCTGATCCTATATTCCATTGAGAAGCGGATCAATTTTCTCAAAGTTATAAATCCCTTCATAAGTTAAGGGGCGGATTAATTCCCTTAATAGCTTATCTGTTACAATCTGTTCATTCCTCACCAAACTAATACATGTAAATTCATTTTCGTATTCTTTCAAAATATGATGCATGCCACACAGACAAATTTAAACATACATAATCCTACTGTTTTGTGATGTAGGCCCGAAGGCTCATGCATACTCCACTTACCTGGTCTTCTGAAAAATATTGGGTGGAAGACTACCTCGGGAGCTTACTCAAACCTAAAGTCATAGACAGAACATACATTAGACTTTCTCTAAACTCCATTCTAAACGCTAGAATTCTAAAGACACTAGTTTGGAAGCTTAGTTCATTGTGCATTCCCGATTTACCACAAAACCCGAACTAGCTCACTCATACGGCATTCTCAAAACTCACATTTATACTCTCCCCAATCATCGATAGCTACCAATGCAGCAAGGAATCGAAATAGAACTCACCTAGTTTGGAGAAGAATCGAGCAGAAGAATCGTCTAGAGAGCTCTGCTGCTCGAGCTGAAGATCGAAAGAGGAAAATAGGGAATAATGGCGGCTACAGTGCATTAATTACAAAGTCTATTTCTTTAAATAGGTTATTACTATAGGTCTCTATTTACCATTATACTCTTACTTAGTCACTCATTAACCTAATCAATAATTCTCCCAATTTAATCATAAAATATATACTATTAGTTGATAAGATAAGTTGGTTCAATGGAACCGGGTGTTACAGTATACCCTCAAAAAGAATTTTGTCCTCAAAATTCAATACCTGAATAATTCTGGATGTTGGTCCATCATGTCTTGCTTACGCTCCCAAGGTTTCTCCTCTATGTTCTGGTTATGCAATAAGACTTTCACCAGTGGAACTTCTTTGTTGCGCAACACTTTTGTTGCATAGTCCAAAATTTTCACTGGTTTCTCCTCATAGGTAAGGGTAGGGTGAATTTTAATGTTGTGCTGTTCCACGACCTTAGTTGGATCCCGCATACACTTCTTCAACATGGAAACATGGAACACATTATGGATTCCTTCCATAGAGGTTGGTAGCTGTAATTGGTAAGCTGTCTTCCCAATCCTTTTCAAGATTGAAAAGGGTCCAACAAATCTGGGGTTCAACTTGCCTCTCTTACCAAATCTCACAACTCCTTTGAATGGTGATACCTTAAGGAAAACCTCATCACCAACTTCAAATTCTATTTCTCTACGTCTTCTATCGGCATAGCTTTTCTGTCAGCTTTGAGCTATTAAAATTCTCTGTCGGATGAGGGCAATCTTCTCCACGGTCTGTTGCACAAAGTCAGGACCAATCAAGCGTGATTCTCCAACTTCATCCCAATACAAGGGAGATCTGCATTTACGTCCATACAATGCTTCATACGGTGCCATTCATATTGTTGTCTGAAAACTGTTATTATAGGAAAATTCCACCAATGATAAGTACTTACTCCAAGAACCCTGAAATTTCAATACACATGCACGGAGCATATCCTCTAATGTTTGGATAGTCCTTTCGGATTGTCGATCTATTTGAGGGTGAAAGACTGTGCTAAAGTTAAGCTGTGTACCCATAGCCTTATGCAAACTCTTCCAAAACTTAAATGTAAATCTAGAATCTCGGTCTGAAACTATGGTACTAGGAACTCCATGTAACCTAACAATCTCTTGCACATACAATTCAGCAAGCTGATCCATCGAGTATGTCATCCTCATTGGCAGAAAGTGGGCAGATTTGGTTAATCGATCAACTATTACCCAGATTGCATCATGTCCCTTTACTGTTCTAGGCAACCCCACAACAAAGTCCATCGTTATTTGTTCCCATTTCCATTCAGGAACTGGTAAGGGTTGTAATGTTCCTGCAGGCCTCTGATGTTCAGCTTTAATCTGCTGGCAAATCAAGCACGATCCTACATACTCTGCCACACATCTCTTCATACAAGGCCACCAATAATGTTGTCTGAGGTCCTTGTACATCTTCGTACTTCCAGGGTGGACAGAAAATCTAGAAGAATGTGCTTTAGAAAGAATCTCATCTCGAAGTTTTTTAATAGCAGGAACAAACCATTTATTTCTAAACTTAAGGATCCCATCATTGGAATAATTGAAATCTGAATTAACAGTAGATTCTATGCTTAATCTGTACTTTTTGCACTCTACATCATTTGTCTGAGCTTCCTTTATTTTTTCTAGAATAGTAGGTCTCAAGGATATGGCAGAAAGCATGGCTGACACACTGTGCACTGCTTCTAGATTAAACTTTTGGAATTCAGTCTCTAAGGTTAATGGTACGTCAAGAATCAAGGCTGAGACTGAAGTTGTCACTCTACTCAAAGCATCTGCCACAATATTTGCTTTACCGGAATGATATTTAATCTCAAAATCATAATCCTTTACAAATTCCAACCATCGACGTTGCCTCATTTTTAATTCCTTTTGTGTGAAGATATATTTCAGACTTTTATGGTCTGAGAATATTTCACAAGTTTGTCCATACAAGTAATGCCTCCAAATCTTAAGTGCAAATACCACTGCAGCTAATTCCAAGTCATGTGTAGGGTAATTCTTCTCATGTGTTTTCAACTGTTTAGAAGCATAAGCTATTACCTTACCATCTTGCATCAACACACATCCAAGACCGATTTTGGAAGCATTACAATAAATGCTAAATTTACCATTTTCAACAGGAAGGGTTAATATTGGGGCATTGGTCAGTTTCTGTTTCAAAGTCTGGAAACTGGATTCGCATTCCTCTATCCATGCATACTTAATGTTTTTCCTAGTTAACCGAGTGAGGGGTGTAGCGATCTTCGAGAATCCTTCAAAAATTTCCTGTAGTATCCTGCTAACCCAAGGAAACTCTAAATATCTGTAGCATTCTTCGGTTGGGGCCACTCCTTAACTGCATGAACCTTGGCTAGATCAACAGATATCCCATCACCCGAGATCACATGACCAAGAAAGTGAACTCTGTCCAACCAAAACTCACACTTGGAAAACTTGGCATAAAGTTGGTGATGCCTTAGTAATTCTAACACCAAGCTCAAATGCTTTGCATGATCATCCTTTGTACGTGAGTAGATTAATATATCATCAATAAATACAATGACAAACTTATCCAAATACTCATGAAACACCCTATTCATAAGATCCATAAACGCTGCTGGTGCATTTGTCAAACCAAAAGACATAACTAAGAACTCATAATGTCCATATCTTGTGCGAAAGGCTGTCTTAGGAATATCTTCTGATTTGACTTTCAATTGGTAGTAACCGGACCTTAGATCAATCTTAGAGAAAATATGTGCACCATTAAGCTGGTCGAATAAATCATCAATCCTTGGCAATGGATACTTGTTATTGACAGTTAACTTGTTCAATTCCCGATAATCAACACACATACGCATTGATCCATCATTCTTTTTAACAAAAAGAACTGGTGCACCCCACGGTGAAAAGCTTGGGCGTATGAACCCCTTATCTAATAGTTCCTCCAACTGTTTCTTTAATTCCTTAAGCTTCGTAGGTGCTAATCTATAGGGATTTTTAGATACAGGCTCGGCGCTTGAGTAAACATCTACAACAAATTCAATATCCATATCTGGCGGCAAGCCAGGAAAATCATCTAAAAATACTTCTGGAAAGTCTTGGACAACTAAGACATTTTGAGGACATGCTTTTCCTACAAACAGTGTGTCTATAACGCTGGCCAGAAAGCATAAATACTCTCAACATGAAGAGGGTTTAGCGTTGATAGAGGTCATAGCAGACATTCCCTTACTCTTCTTCGAGGCTTGAAAGGTATGCTTCAAACCACCAGGGGATTGAAAACTAACTACTCCAGTCCTACAATCAATTGTGGCATAATATTTGAACAACCAATCCATTCCCAGGATTACATCAAATCCCATTATGTCCATAATAATGAGATCAGCAGGTAAATTCTTATTTCCTACTAACACAACACTATCAAACATCACTTGGTTAGAGTGCATGCGTTCACCAGAGGGTAATGCGATGTTAAAAACGTGTTCAGTAGGGGTAAACTGTACATCTAACTTGACAGCAAACGCAGATGCTATAAATGAGTGTGTTGCACCTGAATCTATTAAAGTAAAAGCAGGTATAGAGTTGATCAAAACGGTACCTGACATTACTGCGGGTTGTTCCTCATCGCCCGACTCCATCATGGAGAATATCCTTGGCTTTATCTTAGCAGGGCCACTCTTCAAGGCTGGACAGTCTCTGTTAATGTTGCCGACTTTGTTACAGTTGAAGCATCGGGTGATTCTGGGATTCGGGCAATCCTTGTATGAGTGTCCAACTTCCTCACAGTTGAAACACTTTCCCGTCCCAAACCTGCACTCGCCCAGGTGACTTTTCAAACACTTCGGGCACTGGGGGAACTTCTTGGTGTCCTGCACCTTCCTTCCTGTTCCCTGGTTATTCTGGCCTTCACTTGGCCTCTTCATTCCTCTCTGCTGATGCGGCTGGATAAGCTTTTGTGGGGCTTCCTTCGGCCCAATACACTTCATCTCCGCTTCTTCCACCTCCAACGCCGTGGACACAACCTCACTAAAGGACAATCCTTTAATACCACAAAATTTTACTCCTCTGTACATTTCGGGCTTCAATCCTTGCATAAATTGAAACACCTTATCTTCATTCCTATGAATAAGGTGTCCAGCAAACCTTGATAGTGACTCGAATTGTCTGTTGTACTCAGCCACAGATCTTGTTTGCTTCAATTGTAAGAACTCTACTTTCTTTGAAGTTTGGACAGCACTACTGAAATACTTTTCGTAGAAGATCTCCTTGAATTGTGCCCAAGACATTGCCAGGACATCGGTAGTGGTCTCTATCGATTCCCACCAAAGCTGAGCATCACCTGCTAGATGGAATGTTGCCAAGGTGATCTTGTCCTCCTCCCCAACATTGGCATACTTGAACATGCTCTCTATCTTCCTAAGCCATTCCTCTGCGACAATCGGGTTAGACGACTTTCCATCGTATGTGGGTGCCTGTAGCCTCCGGAATCTGTCTCCTGAATGTTCATTGCTGGAACCCGAGTTGGCACTTCCCTGTACCTCCCAGTTCAACAACACTCCTAACTGGTCGGATTGCTGACGCACCAAATCTGTCTGTTGGCGCACCAAGTCTGTCAGCACTCTAATTACACTAGGGTCCTCCTCACTTCTCAAATTTGGCATCTCTCTCGGTACCCTTGGTCTTCCTGGTCGTCTCGCCATTTTGCTATATTCCTGAACAGGGTTAATTACTCTCATAAATATCAAATAGCTAAGGTTAACATAAACACTTATAGTTGTTGAAGTACTTCCATGCAACGATTGGCACTGATGAGTAATCTTTTGAACGGTTTAACAGAATGTCTCTGATACCATACTGTAACGCCCCGAGTTTTCTGAACTCGGTTCGCCACTCATAATACTAAACCGAACTATGACTTTCTAAGAAAATTTCAAAATTTTATTCAACGATCAAGAATTGACCCTTAAAACATTAAAACTTGCAGCGGAAAAATATTTGTATGAATGACATTTATTAAATAGTTAAAATATTGAAGACAGTTGGTTGAAAAAGAAAAGAAAACAGAACAAATCTACTGCTGAATAGTTCCAGCGGTAGAGATAGAGACAAAAGAGTCTCGGCGGTAGAAGCTGAACGAATTACATCTTCCACTCACGAAACGACAACGTTTTACACTCACATCCACCGCTCACATGCACAAGACACTTCTACCGCTCAGACCACGTGATATCCACGCGACTTCAATAACTCGGCAGACGGCATCTACCGCTCACAAAATGACAAATCTTCTATTCACTTCTACCGATCACAAAACGACAAACATTCTCAGCTCACATCTACCGATAGAACAAGCTGCGTCTTCCGGTCACTAGACGACAAAAATCCTCAATTCACATCTACCGATAGAATACATCTGCCGGTAAACAGTAACTCAGCTTCTACCGATAGACCAAACACTCAACTTCTACCGTTAGAAAACATCTTTCGATAGACAAAACTCTCAACTTCTACCGATGGACAACATCCACCGGTAGAAAATAGATCAACATTTCAACCATCCACAACCTAAACCAGACCAACTCCGACTACTACAAGGACTTGCATAATTCATTGGAACCATTCTAAACTACTTAAATCCGTGCATTACACCAAAATTTGGTAAAACCACTATTAAAACCAACAGAGTATCATTATCAGAAAAGTCTCAAAATGTATTCAAAAACATTAAAACTACCACTGTCATAAAAACTCTCAACATACTAAATTGAATCATGGTTCACTAAACCTTTTCATCTACTGCCACCAGTTAAACCGCCCCATCAGTTACCAGATCGATGCATGAATGCACCACTCCAACCTGCCTAGTTCTCAGAAAACTCAGAGAACACACCTGCTATCTCTTCTTCTTCACCTACATCACAAAACTCATCTATTAGCTTAATGCTAAATAAGTGAAGCAATAACGAAAGGAAATGCTGAAACATAAATCCTAATCATGCAGTTTCTACTTTCACATCTCAAATGCATTTACATTCTTTCACTGATTTGATCCCTCGGTTCCATTGGGAGTTGGATCAATTTTCCCAAAGTCATACATCCTCTTCATAAATTAAGGGGCGGATTAGTTCCCTTAACAGCTGATCTGATCCTATATTCCATTGGGAAGCGGATCAACTTTCTCAAAGTTATAAATCCCTTCATAAGTTAAGGGGCGGATTAATTCCCTTAATAGCTTATCTGTTACAATCTGTTCATTCCTCACCAAACTAATACATGTAAATTCATTTTCGTATTCGTTCAAAATATGATGCATGCCACACAGACAAATTCAAACATACATAATCCTACTGTTTTGTGATGTAGGCCCGAAGGCTCATGCATACTCCACTTACCTGGTCTTCTGAAAAATATTGGGTGGAAGACTACCTCGGGAGCTTACTCAAACCTAAAGTTGTAGCACCCGGTTCTATTGAACCGAATTTAACTAACCATTTATAATGTGAGGATTTGGGAGAAAATGATGATTAGATGCAAGGGCAAAAGAGTAATTAGCATTTTGAAAAGTGGAAAATGTATTTAAGGAAGGGTTTAATGAGGTTTAGCCGCCACTATTTCCTCATTTCTCCTTTCTCGTTATTCAGCTCAGGCTCAGCAGAACTCCAGGCGATTCTCCTTACCGATCCTCATTCCTCAACTAGGTAAGTTTTCCTTTCGTTCACTTGAGATTTCAGTGGTTAGATAGCAGAGGGAGCGCAATGTGTGTGTGTTATGTCGATATTGTGAATGAATGGAGTTCGGGATTTAGTACTGAGCTGAGAGTGTATGATGACCAGAACTTCCAAACTAGCTCCTTAGGTTTCTGAGTGATGTAGGATACAGTTAGTGGTAATCTAATCGGTATTCTGCTTATGAAACTAGGTGGGCAAGGCTTCAAGAGTAGTTGAAAACGAATGATTTCCAGGAGATCAGGTAAGTAATGTTTGCTTGTGCCTTCGGGCCTACATCACAAAACGTTAGGTTTGTATTTACTTGGATGTGTTTGTATGCCATGCATCATATTTTCAAAATGTATACGAAAATGAATTTGAATACATATTGGTATGGAGAGGATTGAATGTGATGAAACAGCAAAGTGAAACAGACTTACTGTTAAGGGAATTAATCCGCCCCTTAATGAGACAGTGGATATAAATATACTTTGGAAGAGCTGATCCAACTTCCAATTTCACAGGGGGATCTGAACATGTGAATCAGATTTACTGTTAAGGGAAATAATCCACCCCTTAATGAGTCAGTGGATATATACTTTGGGAGAGTTGATCCAACTCCCAATTTCACAGGGGGATCTGAATCAGAAACGATGAATGAGCAACTGAGATGAGAAAGTAGAAACTGCATGATTAGGAGTTTATGTTTCAGTAATTCATTTCATTTTGCATTACTTACTTAGCATTAGGCTAATAGATGAGTTTTGTGATGTAGGTGAAGAAGTGACAGCAGGTGTGTTTACTGAGTTCACTGAGGACTAGTCGGGTTGGAGGAGTGCACCTATTCAATGTTCTGGCAGCTGATGGGGGCGGTTTAACTGATGTCTATCAGTGTGGAGGACTAGTAGTTAAAGATTCGTCTGAGTATGTTGAGTTTTCATGACAGAATTGATTTCAAAGTTTTGAACATGTTTTGAGTTTCCTTCCTGATAACCGTATCTTGTTGGGTCTAATGTTAGTACTGCTGAATTTTGAGTAATGCAATGGTTGAATCGTTTTTGAATGATTCAGTAGAGTAAGCAAATCCTTTCTTAGTTGGAGTAGTGTTTTATAACGAGGAGTTGATGAAATGTTGTTTTGTTCTCTAATCGGTAGATGATGTCTATCGGTGAGATGTTGAGTCATGGTTAAGTTGTCTATCGAAGATGTTGTGTAGGTTTTGTCGTCTAGCGATCGACAGATTTGGATGAAGGGGTCATCCGGCTGACGTCATCGTATATGTCGCGCGTTTGTCTATCGGAAGATGGAAATCTGCCGGCAGATGAGTTGACTTCATCGGCAGATGAATTTGTGTTGACTTCATCGGCAGATGAATTTGTGTTGACTTCATCGGCAGATGAATTTGTGTTGACTTCATCGGCAGATGAATTTGTGTTGACTTCATCGGCAGATGAATTTGTGTTGACTTCATCGGCAGATGAATTTGTGTTGACTTCATCGGCAGATGAATTTGTGTTGACTTCATCGGCAGATGAATTTGTGTTGACTTCATCGGCAGATGAATTTGTGTTGACTTCATCGGCAGATGAATTTGTGTTGACTTCATCGGCAGATGAATTTGTGTTGACTTCATCGGCAGATGAATTTGTGTTGACTTCATCGGCAGATGAATTTGTGTTGACTTCATCGGCAGATGAATTTGTGTTGACTTCATCGGCAGATGAATTTGTGTTGACTTCATCGGCAGATGAATTTGTGTTGACTTCATCGGCAGATGAATTTGTGTTGACTTCATCGGCAGATGAATTTGTGTTGACTTCATCGGCAGATGAATTTGTGTTGACTTCATCGGCAGATGAATTTGTGTTGACTTCATCGGCAGATGAATTTGTGTTGACTTCATCGGCAGATGAATTTGTGTTGACTTCATCGGCAGATGAATTTGTGTTGACTTCATCGGCAGATGAATTTGTGTTGACTTCATCGGCAGATGAATTTGTGTTGACTTCATCGGCAGATGAATTTGTGTTGACTTCATCGGCAGATGAATTTGTGTTGACTTCATCGGCAGATGAATTTGTGTTGACTTCATCGGCAGATGAATTTGTGTTGACTTCATCGGCAGATGAATTTGTGTTGACTTCATCGGCAGATGAATTTGTGTTGACTTCATCGGCAGATGAATTTGTGTTGACTTCATCGGCAGATGAATTTGTGTTGACTTCATCGGCAGATGAAGTTGTGTATGAAGTTATGTTGACTTCATCGGCAGATGAATTTGTGTTGACTTCATCGGCAGATGAATTTGTGTTGACTTCATCGGCAGATGGTAATGCGTTGTTTGTGCACGTCATCGGTAGAAGCCTTTTTGTTTTCATTTTTGCTCCTTCCGTTGGCTTTGCTCATCGGCAGATACGTTGGATTTCCGCGATTTCTCCTAGCATTCCACAGTTTTAAACTTTAATTCCAAACTACCGATTGCCTCTTAACATTTCAAACCATGATTTATAGTTTTGTTTTACTACATTGCTGTTTAGAATTATTTCCGCTGCAAGTTTTAAATATTTTAAATTTTTAGAAAAAGTCAAATTTTGACTGTCGAGCGAAATTTTTTTTAATTTAGCATCAAGTCGTCATGGTTCGGTTCAGTGTTATGGGTAGCAAACCGGGTTCAGATGACTCGGGGCGTTACAAAAGTCATAGACAGAACATACATTAGACTTTCTCTAAACTCCATTCTAAACCGCTAGAATTCTAAAGACACTAGTTTGGAAGCTTAGTTCATTGTGCATTCCCGATTTACCACAAAACCCGAACTATCTCACTCATACGGCATTCTCAAAACTCACATTTATACTCTCCCCAATCATCGATAGCTACCAGTGTAGCAAGGAATCGAAATAGAACTCACCTAGTTTGGAGAAGAATCGAGTAGAAGAATTCCCTAGAGAGCTCTGTTGCTCAAGCTGAAGACTGAAAGAGGAAAATAGGGAATAGTGGCGGCTACAGTGCATTAATTACAAAGTCTCTTTCTTTAAATAGATTATTACTATAGGTCTCTATTTACCATTATGCCCTTACTTAGTAACTCATTAACCTAATCAATAATTCTCCCAATTTCATCATAAAATGTATACTATTAGTTGATAAGATAAGTTGGTTCAATGGAACCGGGTGTTACATTATAGGTTCAAATGGAGGATGTATAAATTTAATATTTTTATTGTTTTTTGTAATCCAATTTTTACAATGATTATTTTATTCTTCTGAAATATTAATATGGTATGTAGGATTATAAAATATAGTCAAATACCATTATTTAAAAGGAATTATAGTCTTTTTTAATTCTAGATAAGAATAATATAAATTTTTTAATTTAATAAAATCATCTGGGGTTTTGTACTATTTCTTTTGTATCCAAGCTTTAAAAGCATAATTTTCTGGTAATTGATATTCTTCATTACATAATTTTCTAATATTAGATCCTGGAGTTTTATATTCGTTAGTCATAATTTAAATTTCATTTCAGAAACAGTAGGTGACTTTCTTTTATAAGGTTGAGAGGTTTCTCCTTGTTCATATTTAGAATTAGGAAACTGTGAAGAATATACACCATGACGTATTTGTTGTTCAGATATTTTTAATCCTTCAACATTAGATATAGGTTTTTCGAAAACAAAAAACCTTGAACTAGAAAGATCTACCTGATAAGGAGGAATAGATTATCTAGATGATAAGCTCCTAGAAAGAGATAATTTTCTAGATTGATTATTGTTAAATTTAATTTCTATATGACCTTCAGGAGTTTGAATAATTTGATCAACTTGATTATTAACCAAAGGTTGAGGTAATACAGCTTGAGGAATAGTCCATTGATCTAGAAATATAACTTCATCCCAGTTTATTAATCTAGGAATAGCAATATTAGTTTTCATAAGATCACTTTCAATTAATAAAGTTTTTCCTGGATTATCTTTTAATTTAACTTGAGGACATAAAGTATTCATTGCTTTATAACTTAATATATAAATTATAACAATAGTTTCAGAACCTGGAAGAAACTTGTAACCATGAGTTTGAATATTTAAAACTACTGATTCAAATAAGTTTTTATCAGTAAAAGATAAGGTTAAATTAGGAAATACATTAAAATAAATACGACCATGACATAAACTGCTTTGTATAACACCCATTAAAGATTCTTTATAATTCTGACTTCTAGCCTCTCTAATTGTAGCAACCGGTATTGTCCACCTTTATTAATAACTTCTTTTAGTAACCTTTATTCCTTGTGAAATTAAGTGTCTATGATTGGTTGTTTAAATAGGTTAAGTCTTGGCTGCTATAGGCAAAGACGTAATTTGCAATAATTAGTGTAATAAAATAGGTCAGCTAAGGGTTTTAGCCGCCACTGTTTTATTACCTCTTTCGGCATTCAGCAGCTCAGCAGACTCCCTCTCGGTAATTTTCCTGCCAGATTCTTCGTCTATCTAGGTGAGTTTTCCCTCAGTTTCCTTCTTGCTGATGATTCATAATGAAAGCAGAATATACATTAGAAGATCTGTTTGCGGTAGAATGAGTGTATCGAGAATGCTGTATGTCCGAGCTAGTTCGGGTTTTGTGGTGAATCGGGAATGCACGATGAACTGAGCTCCCGAACTAGTTTCCTTAGATTTCTGAATAGCTAAAATAAAATTTAGAGAAGATCTAATTAACACCCTGTCTATGGTTTTAGGTTTGAGTAAGCTCTCAAAGTAGCCCTTTTTCCAAAGCATTTTCCAAGAGGAACAGGTAAGTAGAGTATGCATGTCCCTTCGGGCCTACATCACAAAACAGTAGGATTTATGTGTGTATATGAATGTTTTGTTAGTATGTCATGCATCATGTTTTATTGAATGAGAACGAAAATAAATTTACATGTATGGCATCGTGGTGAGACAAGAATTGATTATGATAGACCAAGCTATTAAGGGAACTCATCCACCCCTTAACTTATGAAGTGTATATGTATAACTTTGGGAAAATTGATCCGCTTCCCAAGTGGAATATAGGATCAGAGAAGGAACGTATATGCAACTAAGATGTGAAATTAGAAACTGCATGGCTAAGATTTATGGATTCAACATTTCATTTCATTATTACTTTACTTATTTAGCATTAGGCTAATAGATGAGTTTTGTGTTGTAGGTGCTGATCTTTCAACAGGTGAATTCTCTGAGTTTACTGAGGAATAGATGAAGTTGGAGGAGCACTTCTATGCTACGGTTTGGTGCTCTGATGAGGCGGTTTAACTTCTGTCTAAATGAGAGTTTTCAGTGGTTAGGTATTCTGATGAAGTGTTCTGAGAATTTTAATGACAGTAGAAATTTGATGTTTCTTTTAATGCTTCTGTGATCTTTTTTTTCTGGATTTGGAAATATGATTTGATTTCGATTGTAGCTTGCTATTCTGGATTTTTTAGAATCGTAGATTTGTGTTGTTTGAATGATTTCAGCAGAATGTACAAAATCGTTTAGTAGTCGGACTTGTCTCTTGTTAGAGTCTCTTTTTGGTCTATCAGTAAATGTTGTATATCGGTAGAAGTTGGGTGTTTTGTCCACTGGTAGATGTTGGAGGATTGAATAATCGACCTGACGTCATCGGAAGATGTCTTCAGTAGAAGCCATCGGTAGATGTCTTCGGTATGAGTCTTTAGTAGCTTTGTCGTTTTGTAATCGGATGATGTAGGCAGTAGTTTTTGTCGTTTGTGATCGGTAGATGTGTGTAGCCGATGCGTCGTCGGCAGATGCGAGCAAAAGACGTGTGATGTCGACGTGTCGATTCTGTCTCTGCTTCTACCGCTGAGTCTTTTGTCCCTACTTCTACCGCTAGCACTGTTTGGCGGTAGAAGCCTTCTGTTTCTCTTTCCATCTCTACTGCTGACTTTGTTCAGCGGAAGATGTGTTTGACTTTTTAGAATTTTAAGTATTTCACGCTTAAGTCTTCCTTACTTTTGGTCGAATTATTCCTTAATATTATAACTGATTATTCAAACGTCGTTTTCATAGTTTTGCTCAAATGATTTTTCCGCTGCAAGTTTTAATGATTTAAGGGTCAAACTTGATCGTTGGATAAAATTTTAAAATTTTTTTGAAAAGTGTCTTAGCTCGGCTTAGTATTATGAGTAACGAACCGGGTTCAGATAACTCGGGGCGTTACAGCATGGTATCAGAGACATTCAGTTAAATCACAGCCTGCTGTGGTGTCAGGTACCATATTGATTAACTCTATGTCTGCTTTTACTTTAATAGATTCTGGTGCGACACATTCTTTTATAGCATCTGCGTTTGCTGTTAAGTTAGATGTACAGTTTACCCCTTCCATACATGTGTTTAATGTTGCATTACCCTCTGGTGAACACATGCACTCTAACCAAGTGATGCTTGACAGTGATGTGTTAGTAGGGAACGTGAGTCTACCTGCTGATCTTATTATTATGGATATAATGGGATTTGATGTAGTCCTAGGAATGGATTGGTTGTTTAAGCACTATGCCACTATAGATTGTAGGACTGGAATAGTTAGCTTTCAACCCCGTGGTGGTTCGAACCATACCTTTCAAGCTTCGAAGAAGAGTAAGGAAATGTCTGTTATGATCCATGTCAACGCTAGACCTTCCCCATGCGGGAGTATTTGTGCTTTTTGGCTAGTGTTTTAGACACACAACTTGTAGGAAAGGCAGATCCTCAAAATGTCTTAGTTGTCCAAGACTTTCCTGAAGTATTTTTGGATGACCTTCCTGGCTTGCCGCCAAATAGGGAAATTGAATTTGTTGTAGATGTTTACCCCGACGCCTAGCCTGTGTCCAAAAATCCATATAGATTAGCACCAACATAACTTAAAGAATTAAAGAAATAGTTGGAGGATTTATTGGAGAAAGGGTTCATACGCCCTAGCTTTTCACCATGGGGTGCACTTGTCCTTTTTGTCAAGAAGAAGGATGGATCGATGCGAATGTGCATCGATTATCGGGAATTAAATAAGTTAACTATCAAGAACAAATATCTATATCCTCCCATCAAGCCAGATGGAGCATATACTCTGGGGATTGGGCCGTAACCCAATATCCTCCCCTCACGACTTTGTTTGGCAAGGACTTCCCAGTTGGCCACTCAACCTGGTACTACTCTCACCGAAGCACTTTTAACTTCAGAGTTCTTATGAGTTCCGTTGCCAATTGTGCTCTAAAACGCGTCTTACTAACTTGGGAGGTTCTATACCATATACTTCCCCAAACGATGTGGGAGTGTGACGACCCGCTCTTTACAATCAAGGATTCACCTATACTTAAGTCCGGGATCCACCTCGCAACCCGAGATTTATCTCGCAGTCATACTCATACGTACACATTCGGGTCATCATACATTGCCCCGGAACGGAAGGTCGATCCCCAATAGCATATAAAAAATTGGTCCCCTCATTTCAACCCCCATTGCTGAAAAATTTGATTTCTTCTCGGCTCCAACTGCGATTCTAACTCAAAATCCGACCATTTCACTCCCCTACCGTATTGATTTCTCAATCCCTAATCATTTCCGTCCAATATCATAAAAAAAATCCCACAAATCCAAGCCCTAAATCGTCAAAATTCTCAATTTAAGCTAAATTGCCAAATTCTCCTCAAATGGCTCTCAAATTGACAATTAAACGAAAGGCTGCTCCGTCACAAGGTGGCTTGACCGAACGTACTCTCCCAAATCACCCATCGATGTGACAAGGAAGACTATTTCAAGGGAGTGAGACAAACTGGCCACTGTCGTCACAAGGTGCTCCAGGTGAAGCACGACGATCGCCAACTAGATATTTTTCGAATGAATTTTGAAATTAGATGTGTAAGGAGCAGTTTGAGCGGGATATGTCAAACCGCTCGGTTATTCATTCAAAGACTTTCAACTTTAAAGGTTGGGAGTCATTAGAGATCAAGGAGATGTTTGATAGAATCGCCCTACACGGAGTGCATTGATTGAAGGGCAATAGAATTGTTTATTTCTTTTATGAGAACTTGACCTCTACAGAGAGGGCATGATGTTTGAAGACGTACATCCTCTGTACAAAGATTGTTATACATCCAAAGATAATTAATGAATTGCTCGGGTTTGTCAGAGAAGGGAAGGAGGTGGAGAGATACTACCAAGCTTCCCGAGATTGTGATTTTTTCAAATCGACGGAGGGACTTGACTTCCTTAGGGAAATTCATCAAATTTAAATATCAGAAGGTTCATGAAACCAAAATCCAGGGATTTGAACGTTAGAGCTCGAGTTATTCACAATCTGATAACCAACACCATTCTACCTCGAGATGGACATAGAGATCTCATGAGCTGCATGGATCTCTATGTGATGGAGAAGCTGTACAACGGGAAGATGTTCGACCATGACTTTGTGATTTTAGGTCACATGCATGAGATCAGTCGAATATGCAACAAGAATCTGTCATTACGTCACATTGATTCAGAATATCTTCGAGCGAGTTCGGGTTCAGCTACAGATTGGAAAGCAGATGAGAGCATAGAGATCCGACGGCGTATTTGATAGACTTCATTTTATTTGGATGGGCCTAGTTGAAGTCGACAAAACTTTGGTGTTCAAGGGAGATCATGAGGCTTCCACCTTTGCAAGTGTTCTTATGGAGGAGGCGAGACCACAACACGACCATTGTCCCCCCAGACAGCTAGTAGATGGAATAGGATGACGCAGAGACTAAAGTTCCTCGTAGGCAGAGTCGAAGAGCTCACCGTCACATAGAGAGAGCTGAGGAAAAGCCTTATGGATTGGGTGGAGCGAGATGACGACGATGTCCCACCGTAATTTAGTTTATGTTTTATATTTAATTTTATGTACTTTACTTTATGTTTGTACTTTATTTTATGTTATGAGTAGTATGATTGTACTTTATTTTATGTTTGTCATTTTGTTTGTGCTGTGTGGTGTATAGTTATACTTTACTTTATAACTGTACTTGAGTGATACTTAATTATCTAAAACTGGCTGTTGGTTATAAAATTGTGATTTGAATATGTAAGAATTATTTGAAGCTAATTATGAGGGTGTCATAAAATAAAAGAAACTTTGCCAATTTTTATAATTTTTTCTCACTAAATTACACATTATAATAAATACATACATTACACAGTCTAATAAATACATAAATTATAGTCCAAATAGTTATACATTTTTGCCTCTGTCGTGTGTAGAAGATTTCTGCACATAATGTAAACTATATTAGAAAATAATGAATGAATGCAACGAACTTCTTCCTCCCAATAAGATATTGTCCGCTTTGGGTGAAATTCTACTCTCACGGATTTTTTTTTTTCAACGAAGGCTTCCCAAGTGATCACCAACTTGGTACTACTCTCGCCGGAATACTCTTAACTTTGGAGTTCTGATGGGATCCGGTGCAATTGTACTTCAAAACGCGTCTAACAAAAAAATCTCCGACGGGTGTTCACTAATGTTAGACAAAAGTCGGTTCGGTTCGGTTTTAGAGAAAAATCAAACCGAACCGATCAGATTTCGGTTTTGAGTTTGGAGTCCAAAACCGGCTGAGAAATATAACTAATTTTGCCAAATCACTGCCAACATTAACAAGAGCGTGCACACTGGATTTGATCACCAAACAATTGATTGAATCAAAACAAAAAATGAATTCAAAGCAATGAGGTACACAAAAGGACCAACTTTATTAATGAAACAGGATAATTTCAACTCCGAGTTTTCTACCCCAAAACACCATGTATCTGCTAAAGCCATATCAACGACATTCTACACAACAACAGAAGAAAAAATAATGAAGATAAATAAAAAAGATAAAAAAATAAATTTTCCTTAAAGTATCACTAGACAAATTCATGGTATATGCTCTTCCGATTACTCTAAATATGGTATCAGGAAGGCCAAAATTGGCGAATAGGAGGGACGAACTGACTGATTTTGCTCTCGGTTAAAAACAGAAGAGAGCAAAATCAACCGATCAAAAACTCTATCAAAATCATTGATTTTTGCTCCAATTTCGGTTCAGTTTTTGAACACCCAATATTCAATGCCTAAACAAATTGCTGTCGGTCATACCCGAGCAGTCTCCCAAAATAGAATGCTTACAGAAAAAAAAAAGAGCAAAATAAGCAGATAATAGAACACTTACTGGCACAGCGAGTTGAGAGTTGAAAAGTCAAGGTCGAGGTTGCGTCTATCGGAGAGCTTGAGAGCCGAGGTTGAGGTTGCATCTACCGGAGAGCTTGAGAGTCGAGGTTGAGCCGTCGAGTGTCGGGTCTGCCCTGTCGTCTGAAGAAGAAATAAAATTAGGCCTTTATTAAAAATGGAGAGAAATGCGATTCGGTTCGGTTCTGAATGCTCCGAACCAAAAATCGAACCACTATATTCGGTTATTGCATAATAGAATCGAATTTCATTTTATTTTGGTGCAAAATTGATCAGAACCGAACCCGATTTCACCGATCCCTGTTCGGTTCCCGGTTCCAGGTCGGTTTTGCACACCCTTAGTGTTCACCCTCCGTTCTCAATTTTACACTAGAACGGGGGGTTCACCCTCTATTTACCCTCCGTAATTTATAAATCAATTTTTTAAAAAAATACCAAACGATATTCAATTTACTTGACATTTTTATCACATATTCATCACATAATGGGAAAATAATTGAAAAGTTTCGTGATTTTTTAACAAGGTGGCTTGACCGAACGTGCTCTTTCAAATCACCCATCGATGTCACAAGGAGGACTATTTCAAGGGGGTCAGACAAACCGGCCACTGTCGTCACAAGGTGCTCTAGGTGAAGCACGACAATCGCCAACTAGATATTTTTCAAATGAATTTTGAAATTAGATGTGTAAGGAGCAGTTTGAGCGGGATATGTCAAACCGCTCGGTTATTCATTCAAAGACCTTCAACTTTAGAGGTTGGGAGTCATTAGAGATCAAGGAGATGTTGGACAGAATCTCCCTACACAGAGTGCATTGATTGAAGGGTGATAGAATTGTTTACTTGTTTTATGAGAACTTGACCTCTACCGGGAGGGCATGATGTTTGAAGACGTACATCCTCCGTACAAAGATTGTTATGCATCCAAAGATAATTAATGAATTGCTCGGGTTTGTCAGAGAAGGAAAGGAAGTGGAGAGATACTACCATGCTTCCCAAGATTGTGATTTTTTCAGATCGGCGGAGGGACTTGACTTTCTTAGGGAAATTCATCAAATTCAAACATCGGAAGGTTCGTGAAACCAAAATCCAGGGATTTGAACGTTAGAGCTCGAGTTATTCACAATCTGATAACCAACACCATTCTACCTCGGGATGGACATAAAGATCTCATGAGCTGCATGAATCTCTATGTGATGGAGAAGCTATACAACGAGAAGATGTTCGACCATGACATTGTGATCTTAGGTCACATGCATGAGATCGGTCGGATATGCAACAAGAATTTGCGGTACGTCACGTTGATTCAGAAGATCTTTGAGCGAGCTCGGGTTCAGCTACAGATTGGAGAGCAGATAAGAGCGCAGAGATCCGACGATGTATTTGATAGACTTCATTTTATTCGAATGAGCCTAGTTGAAGTCGATAGAACTTTGGTGTTCAAGGGAGATCATGAGGCTTCCACCTCTGCAAGTGTTCTTATGGAGGAGGCGAGGCCACAACACGACCATTGTCCCCTCAGACGGCTAGTAAGTGGAATAGGATGACGCAGAGACTAAAGTTCCTCGTAGGCAGAGTCGAAGAGCTCATCGTCACATAGAGAGAGCTGAGGAAAACCCTTTTGGATTGGGTGGAGCGAGATGACGACGATGTCCCACCATAATTTAGTTTATGTTTTGTATTTAATTTTATGTATTTTACTTTATATTTGTACTTTATTTTATGTTATGAGTAGTATGATTGTACTTTATTTTATGTTTGTCATTTTGTTTGTGCTGTGTGGTGTATATTTATACTTTACTTTATGACTGTACTTGAGTGATACTTAATTATCTAAAATTGGCTGTTGTTTATAAAATTTTGATTTGAATATGCAGGAATTATTTGAAGCTAATTATGAGGGAGTAATAAAATAAAAGAAACTCTGCCAATTTTTACAATTTTTTCTTACTAAATTATACATTATAATAAATACATACATTACACAGTCTAATAAATATATATATTACAGCCCAAATAGTTATACATTTCTGCCTCTGTCATATGTAGAAGATTCCTGCACATAATGGAAACTATATTAAAAAATAAAGAATGAATGTAACAAACTTCTTCCTCCCAGTAAGATATTGTCTGCTTTAGGGGAACTTCTACCCTCACAGATTTGTTTTTTTTTTCAACGAAGGCTTCCCAAGTGATCACCAACTTGGTACTACTCTCGCCGGAACACTCTTAACTTTGGAGCTCTGATGGGATCCAGTGCAATTGTACTTCAAAATGCGTTTAACAAAAAAATCTCTGACGGGTATTCACTAGTGCTGGGCAAAAGTCGGTTATGTTCGATTCGGTTTTAGAGGAAAACCGAACCGAACCGATCTGATTTCGGTTTTGAGTTTGGAGTCTGAAACCGGTTGAGAAATATAACTAATTTTGCCAAATCACTGCCAACATTAACAAGAGCCTGCACACTGGATTTGATCACCAAATTGTAAGATCGTGATTGTCTAAGAGAGGGTTGAATTAGATTTTTTAAAATAATTTCTTAACCTAATCATTTTTGACAATGCAAATTAGGTTTAATTTATCTTCTCTTTTTGTATGTAATTATTAAAGTTATAGGAGACAAGTAAGCAAGTTAAAGTAAGAGAGAGAGAAATTAACATCGAAGTTTTTAACGTGGTTCGACCAATCCTGCCTACTTCCACACTCCAAGGCTCCCCCTTGAAGATTCTTTCCTTCTCTTCACGAGAAATCTAGATCGAACTTCACGGGCGTCGATCTACTGCCTTTTACAATTCTGGATTACCTTTCACGGGCGTCAATCCACTGCCTTACAGCTTTTACAAGATGAAAATATTAAGCACAATGCTACACTCTCTCAAAACAGAATCTCAAGTTAGGAGTAGAGAGATGTAGAGAATCGCAGAGTATTACAGAACTTTTTGCTCGTGAGAGTTAAAGCGATAATTGTACAAATTGGCAAAAGTTCTTCTCCCGAGTTTCATTCTTCTTTTTATACTCTTGTCTGTAATCTGCGTCTCATTCAAAAATATGACCGTTGGAGATGAGTCCGTACGTAGAAAAATAGCTGTTGAGTTCTGGGGTCGCTATCGCTCGCGGTCTTTAATAGTCTGGTGTTAAGACTCTGGACATTCGAGTTTGGACGAATTCGTTTAGTCTGATGTTGGACGAATGCTCGTCGGACTAATGCTTCGCATGAATTCGTTGTTCTGTCTTGGAACACTTCGGTCAAATATTTTTGACGCCTGCGTCTGTTTTACTTTGGACGACTGTGTAACACCCAATTTCTATTAACCGATTTACCTTTTTCCATTTATAGAGGATGTTTTATAATTGAAATTGAGTGATTTAGTGATTAAGTTAATAATTGAATGAGTAAGGACAAAATGGTAAATTGTAATTTTATTGTGAATAAAGTATTTAAGGGAAGGTTTAATGAGGTTTAGCCACCGCTATTCCCTCGTTTTTCCTTTCTCGGTATTCAGCTCAAGCTCAACAGAGTTCCAGGCAATTTTTCCCCTCCGATCTCCATTTCCTCAAACTAGGTAAGTTTTCCCTTCGTTTTCTCGAGATTTAGTGGCTAGATAGCAGAGACAGTGCAATGAGTGTATTTTTGAGAATGCTGTGAGTGAGTTGAGTTCGGTTAGTGATGAATCATGAATGTGCGATGATCCAAACTTCTAAACTAGCTCCTTAGGTTTGTGAATGGTGTAGGATGAGGTTTAGTGAAGATCTGAATGGTATTTTGTTTATGACATTAGGTGAACAGGGCTTCCAAAGTAGTTGAAACCGAGCGATTTCCAGGAGACCAGGTAAGTGAAGTGTGCTTGCGCCTTCGGGCCTACATCACAAAACATTAGGAACATGTTTATTTGAATGTGTCTGTATGTTATGCATCATGTTTTAAAAGTATACAAAAATGAATTTGACTGCATGTTGGCATGGTAAGGAATGAACATAATGAAACAGCTATGCGAAACAGATTTACTGTTAAGGAAAATAATCCGCCCCTTAATGAGACAGTGGATATTTATACTTTGGGAGAGTTGATCCAACTCCCAATTTCACAGGGGGATCGAAAACAGCTATGTAAATCAGATTACTGTTAAGGGAAGTAATCCGCCCCTTAATGAGTCAGTGGATATTTATACTTTGGGAGAGTTGATCCAACTCCCAATTTCACAGGGGGATCTGAACAGAAACGATGAATGACAACTGAGATGAGAAAGTAGAAATTGCATGTTTAAGATTCAGATATCAGCATTTCATTTCATTACTGCTTTACTTACTTAGCATTAGGCTAATAGATGAGTTTTGTGATGTAGGTGAAGAAGTGACAGCAGGTGTGTTTACTGAGTTTGCTGAGGACTAGTCTGGTTGGAAGAGTGCATCTATGTAACATTCTGGCAGTTGATGGGGCGGTTTAACTGGTGTTAGTTGGTGTGAAGGTTTAGTTGACAATGTTTCAATTTAAGTATGCTGAGTTTTCATGATAGTAGTATTTTTTTTTAATATTTTGAATACGTTTTGAGATTTCCTGATAAAGATATTCTGTTGAGTTTTTAAATGTTGGTTTTTACTGGATTTGGGTAATGCAATGATTCGAATTATTTCTGAATGGTTTCAGTGGAGTAGTAAATTCTTTTCTGTACTTAGAGTTGTGTTTGCATAGCAAGAAATAGTTGAAATGTCGTTCTGTCCTCTATCGGTAGATGATGTCTATCGGTAGATGTTGAGTTATAGTTATGTTGTCTATCGGAAGATGTCTTCAGTAAAGCCATCGGATAATGTCTCAGTAAAGTCATCAGTACATGAAATTTATTCAATCGGATGATGCAGGTTAAATTCTATTAGAAGATGTAGATTTTACACTATCGGTATGAGTGGGTATTATGCTTTGTCGTTTAGTGATCGGTGTATGCAGTTTATTCTATCGGAAGAAGGGAATGAGAGATTTTTGTCGTTTTGCCGTCGGTAGACGCGAGTCGTAAAACTTGTCGTTTTGCGATCGGTTGATGTTGGATAATTGATTTATCCGGCTGACGTCATCGGTAGATGTAGTCCACCGAGAGATGTCTTTTGTTTCCAACCCTTATGGTCGACGTCATCGGTAGAAGCCTTCTATTTTCTATTTCTGCTTCTTCCGTTGACTTTATTCATCGGCAGATGCGTTTGACTTCTGCAACTTCTCATGTATTCCACGGTTTAAACCTTTATTTCCTAATTGATGATTGTTTCTTAGCATTTCAAACAATGTTTCGTAGTTTTGTTTAAACTCTATTGTTGCTCAAATGATTTCCGCTGCAAATTTTTAAATGTATTGAGATTCTAGCAAATGTCAAATCTTGAATGTTGAGAGAAGTTTTAAAATATGGTTGAAATTTCTTAGTCGTGTACGGGCTTTTGTGTGACGAACCGGGTTCAGATAACTTGGGGCGTTACAGATTGCGCCTTTCTTTACTTTGGACGACTGCGTCTGTCTTGACTTTGGACAACTGCATCTGTCTTGACTTTGGACGACTGCATCTGTCTTGACTTTGGACGACTGCGTCTGTCTTTAACTTTGGACGACTGCGTCTTTCTTGACTTTGGACGACTAACACTTAACAAAAAACGTCAGAAACATAATACCTTTTTCAAATGGCATTTTCAGATAAATGCAATAAACATAGTAATTCAATTTATTCAGTTTATATATTTCATATTAATCACAATCATCAAAAACATATTAATACTTAAACACCATTTAAGTCAACACAAACAATTGATTGAATCAAAACAAAAAATGAATTCAAAGCAATGAGGTACACAAAGGACCAACTATATTAACGAAACAGGATAATTTCAACTCCGAGTTTTCTACCCCAAAACACCCTGTATCTGCTAAAGCCAAATCATCGGCATTCTACACAACAACAGAATAAAAAATAATGAAGATAAAAAAAAAGATAAAAAAATAGATTTTCCATAAAGTATCCATAGACAAATTCATGGTATATGCTCTTCCGATTACTCTAAATATGGTATCAGGAAGGCCACAAATGCCGAATAGGAGAGACAAACTGATTGATTTTGCTCTCGGTTAAAAACAGAAGAGAGCAAAATCAACAGATTTTGCTTTCGATCAAAAACTCTGTTAAAATGATTGATTTTGGCTCTGGTTTTGGTTCAGTTTCTAAACACCCAATATTCAATACCTAAACAAATTGTTGTCGGTCATGCCCGAGCAATCTCCCAAAATAGAACGCTTACAGAAAAAAGAAGAAGCAAAATAAGCAGATAATAGAACACTTACAGGCACAGCGAGTTGAGAGTCGAGAAGTCGAGGTCGAGGTTGCGTCTACCAGAGAGCTTGAGAGCCGAGGTCGAGGTTGCATGTGCTGGAGAGCTTGAGAGTCGAGGTCGAGCCGTCGAGTGTTGGGTCTGCCCTGCCGTCTTGAGAAGAACTGAAGAAGAAATAAAATTATGACTTTATTAAAAATGGGAAGAAATGTGATTCGGTTCGGTTAAGTTTGGTTCTGAATGCTCCAAACCGAAAACCGAACCATTATATTCGGTTCTTGCATAATAGAACCGAATTTCATTTTATTTTAGTGCAAAACCGATCAGAACCGGACCCGATTTCACCAGTTCTGGTTCGGTTCCCAGTTCTCGGTTTTGGTTCGGTTTTGCACACTCTTAGTGTTCACCCTTCGTTCTCAATTTTACACTAGAACGGGGTGTTCACCCTCCATTCACCATCTGTAATTTATAAATTAATTTTAAAAAAAATACTAAACGATATTCAATTTACTTGACATTTTTATCACATATTCACCATATAATAGGAAAATTTTATGATTTTCTAACACTTGTACGATTTATTGTAATTTTAATTAATTATTTTATAAAATACTTTGAAGATTTTTTACACCAAACTCATATTTTAAGGGTTAAAATAATTTTAACCTAAAAATAAATACACTAGAAAATATCAACCATTAGAAATTCACGGTCACGCAAATGCCCGTAAGCTAAATATCAACCATTAGAAATTCACGCTCACGCAAATGCCCGTAAGCTATTTTTCTCCTGACAAACTATTTTTCTCTCGACTTCTCACACCCCATTTGATTTTCTCTTTGACACAAACCTCTGTTTGCATATTCCATTTATAAAAAAAATAATAGCATAAATAGATGTAAAGATCGGTACAGCAGTTTTTTAAATTAGATTTTTAATTTTAATTTTTATTGCCGTTACTTTTCATCCATTTCAAATTTGTATACTATATTTTAAAGAGACGAGGGAAAAAGTTAGAGAGATAATAAAGAGAGACATAAAAAAATATATATTTTTTTTAAATTTCGTGTGATGCTACGCGATGTTGTAGTACTACAAAAATATTTGTACCAAACCCAGAAAGCCAAGAGGCCAAGTGTTACAACTTGAATAGATTATAACACGACAAGGAACAAGTTTATTGCAGGAACACATAAACGAAGAAGTTAAGTGGTTATGGCTTATTGTTTATTGTGGGAGTTTCTCTGTTATCTGTACTGGCTGCTTTGAAGAAAAGGGTTTGAAACCTTTGAGAAGAGGCTTCACCTTTTCAACACTCTTTATGATCCCCCAGAAGATGATCCTGTAAACAGCCACCATTCCAAACAAGATGCCAAGATCGACCCATTTGGAGTAGCCATCCTCAACCTGCCATAGCCCTGTCAGAATTTCCTCACCAGTAATGGTGGGTGGCGCTCCGGTCTGGTTATTGGGGTTATTGGGGAAGACTAATCCTTCGTACTCGTTCTTGAACAGTCCTTGATTTGCGTACTTGTGAAATGCTATGTAATACATTGGGTACCTCCAAAAGGGTTTCGGAAGATCGTCCGGTAATCGGAAGAATCCTCCGTTCAGCATCATTACGCCTTGGATTCCGGCGCCGGTGATGATTCCCATGAGGAAATCCGGCACGATGCTGGCGACGATCATCATCAGGCTCTCGACCAGCAGCATGCAGACAAACAGAACCAGAAAGAAGTACGCGAAGTGCTCGAAACTCTTCTGGAGATGAACTAGGAAATAAGCTATGGCGCCCGGGATTAAGGAGATGAGCAGCAAGTATGGAACGGAAGAGAACGTGTTTCCCAAGACGAAAGCGCCGACGCCATAATGACCGTTTAATCGCTCTCTTTCAAAGATCTGATTTTGACGATCAAAAAAGAATTTTCATGATCTGGGTTGAATCTATGAATCATAGAAAACTTAAACAGAGTATCCGCCATTGACAAACCTTCATGTCTTCTACAAACGAAGGGAACCCTCCAATCGCCATGAAAGTCAGAAACGCGGCAACAAACATGAGCATAGAACCTCTAGCCTGAAACCCAGAAGAGAATTTACCAGCCAACTTTAGAAGTCCACTTTTATAGAATTCAAATGTTAAATGTTTCAAAATCTTACCTGAATCGAACCATAACTCAGACCAATATCATAAAAGATGGTTCCTACACATAAGCACAACGCGATATAGATCGCAAGGCGGAGCCAATAGTAGCCCAAGTCGCGATACATGTTCACGAAGGATCTCCTCGTAAGAACGAGACACTGGGTGATGAAGCTGGCTTGGCTTCCCTTCTGCAGAACTTCTCCTCTCTGCACATGGAAACAGCCTTTTAGTCTTTTTATTGTTTTCGTTTTTGAAATGATCTGTAGTACCTGTTGGATTAGCTTTGATACTCGCAGTTGAACTTGTCGGAAAGTGTCGGATGAATTATACGACTGGACGAGATGATTAATTACTTCCTCTGTGCTTCTTTTGCTTCCAGTGCCTTGTTCGATGTCCTAACAGATAAAAAAAAACATGGATGATATTTCAAAAGCTTCTGCATTTCTGTCTGCAATTAACAGAAGAAAACAACGTACTGAATCGAAATCTTTGTTGATTGTTCGAAGGTAGTGGTCGGACGGGTTCCTCAGGGTCGGACATGGAAAGCCGTTTGCAGCGAAAAACTAAATCAAACAATGGCCGGTAAGAAAAGTCATATTGTGTTTCAAATCAAGCCGATGAATCATTCTAATCGGTAAAGATCACGTCACCTGTTCTGCATTCGAAACCGGACCGAAGTAGACCAATCTACCGGCGGAAAGGAGGCAAAGATTATGGAAGAGCTCAAAGACTTCACTGCTCGGCTGATGGATCGACGCGACGACGGTTCTTCCGTCTCGGCGAGCCAGTTGAACGAGACGATTCATGACGTGGAACGAAGCGGCGCTGTCTAGTCCACTGGTCGGCTCGTCGAGAAACAGAAGCTTTGGACGGGTTAGAATCTCAATGCAAATGCTGACCCTCCTCTTCTGTCCACCGCTCAGGCCCTTCACGCTCCACCCGCCGATTCTCGTATCGACCGAGTTTTGCAGACCCATCTCTCGAATCGTCACCTCCGCCCTTTCTTTCTTTTCGGCGTTGGACATAGAATCCGGCAGTTGGAGCTTTGCTGAGTAGTAGACGGCTTCTCTCACTGTTAGAGTTGTCATTAGCGCGTCGTCCTGAGTCACATAAGCCTGAATCACCGAGTTAAGACCAAACATTAAACTGGGTTTTAAGAATGGTTTTTGAGAAAAAGCTGCGTATTTTTCCTTACCGAAGTCCCGTATGCAAGAGTTTCTTTCCGACCATTGACTAAGATCTCGCCAGTTTGATGAGCTTTTGAGCTTAATCTGCCTGTAAGTGTTACAGAATAAGAAATTCTGGGAATAAAAACATAAATTTTAGCTGAGTGTTCTTATTTTTTATTAGAGAGATAGAATTGGACCTGCTAATGTATCTAGAAGGGTTGATTTTCCACAACCAGAAGGACCCATTATAGCCAAAACCTCGCCGGGTCCAGCGTACCCAGTGAGTTTCTGCAGAATCGGTCGACGCCCATTTTCGGCGTCGGGAACTGTCACCCAGAGCTCCCTCCACGTCAACGAAATGCCGCCAGCTTGCCTCAAAGAACCGAGCCTTTCTTCTGGGTTCCGCAGCGTAGGAGGGTACAAATCAACGTGCGCAAGCGATATTTCACCGTTTACAGAAGCGTTTATGGAGTCAAATCCAGTGCTGAACAAGAACGTCTTCTTGACTGTTACGGAGGAGACATCATCGTCTGAATCAACCGGCCAGTCACCGGCAGTTCCCATCGCGGGATTCTCGTTCATCAGACACCTCGTCGGGCTCGACCTCGGTGTCCATCTCGGAAAGTTAACGGCAGAATCATCCATTTTCGAACCAGCAAAAAAGCTTCAAACCTATCGCCGGGCTCGTTTGAATGGACGCAGGAGTCTGTGAATTTTCAAGCTCATGTAGCCGGTCTCTATTTATAGACATAACTCCATGTCCAAAAGCTTCCCCACAAGTATAAACACGGTTTTTAAATATTCAATCTTCATCACAAAACAAAACATAGGTCAAAAATTCATTAATGAGCCTTAATTATGATAATTGACAAGCTAACCACCTGCAATTTGCAGCAGCGAGCAAGTCTTTGGTCATCAAATTCTTCGGCGAGACTATAGTCCACCAAGCTAAGTCCACGACTGAAAATCTTGACTTTCCAACTATAAAACATTCACATCCTCTATTCTCTTCCACTAAGAACAATAATCTCTAGTTTCATTTACTTTTCATGGTTTTAATATTCTTAAATTAGTCCTTGTAATAATCATTAATTAATTTTTATCAATTAATTTAATGATATTTTCCGTATAGAGTTAGTTTATTGACTTAATATGTTTATATTAATAATAAATTAAATAAAAGTTTAATATATGGATCCAACTTTATTAGCATTGGAAATGCCCCTGCCAACTGCCTAGCAGCCAATATCATAAAAAATAACTAGTCAAAAGAATTGGTCTTGTTGGCATAAATACCTTATAAAATAAGGGTAAAAACTAATTTTAACATCAAAACATTAGATTAATTTGAAACATTCACTCAAGTAAAAATTCTAATAATTAAAATATTAAACTATTCAAAATGTAACATATCAAATTCTGGTGGGGGATGATCACCCCTTGTAACACTCGATTTTGCGAGTTTTTAATTTTTTGCTATATAGTGGCATTTTTGTAAACATAACAAATTAAATCCGTTTCATGAACGGAAAGTTTTAATAGAGCCCTAGTAATAAATTGAAATATTTGGATAAATAAAGAGATTTGGAGATGCCCAATCGATAGATTAAATAACGAAATAGTTGAATATTAAGCTAAAAGGGCAAATAGGTAATTTTACAAGTTAAAATTATAATTTTATATATAACCCTCTCCCTCCCACGACTTTCATTCTGCTGAAAGCTTTCTCCCCAAAACCCTTAGGCAATTTTGGCTCTCCTCCGACGATTCCTCAAGCCGACGCCGATTCTCTCCTCCTACGTCCGATTCCTTAATGTTTCCTTCCTAAATCACGACCCTAGATAAGGTTCTATGGTTTTGGACGTTAGGTTTCATTGTTTTAGAGTTGTTAACGGTTAGGGTTTTGATTGGATTTTGTTGAAATTACTGGATTATGTTAGAAACGGCTAGGGTTACCGTATTTGCGCCTCTAATGGATGTATTTATGATCGTTGGTGAAAGTTTAGTTGAATTAGTGGTTATTATCGGAGTTTTGGTTGTTGGAGGTGTTGAAAACACCATTAATGAAAGCTTAATGTTGAGCACAAATTGTTCGACGAAATACCTCAATGAAGTATAATGAAGTTTAAGAAATTTCCTTTAGCTAAGAGTTTCGGAAGTTCGATTGTTTAGGCTCGGTTTTAATGCCGTGTGTTGTGAAATGTTCTAGGTGACGAAACTCAAAACGAGACACGAGGTAAGTCTTCGTGACTTATTTGGCCGATTTGACCTACACTATAAAATAAATTGTCAAATTAAGGATATTTGGTGATTTTATTGTTTAGTGTAGGTTGAATGGGTAGTTTAGGATATTTGTTACGCTAGAACGTTTTTCTAGGTTTTTTGTATTGTTTTATGCTTTCTTTACGTTTAATGCACCTTACATGTCCATGCATCATGTTTTTCAAACTAGCACGAAAAACGAACTTCCACATACGTTTTTATGAAAAGAAACGACTAATGAAAAAATATGAATGCATGTAATCCTAGTCATGTCGGGGTGGGGTTCAAATATGGCTGTGCTGCGAGGAGGAGCATGTTTTTCCCCCGGTAGATGAAAAGGACTATCTAACCGCGAGATGTGCCCTCTCCATCTGATGAGAGTCAACCCCCGGTGACACCCCATGTTATGTAACTAAAGAATGAAAATGAACGCATGATTTTATGAACGGCATATGCATGACATGCATTCTCATTTACATAGATTTACTGAGCCTTTATGTAACGACCCAAAACTAAAGATATATTTATTTATTTTTTTTAAGAAAAACTCATGGACATTCAACTCAGGCAACATAACTTAATCGTTTAAACCTTAGAGCAACTTTTTGTAAACTTTTTCTTTAAAAACTCGTGGACAGGTAAAAGAACAACAAACTAAATCCTTAAATTCTCAGAACTCGACTCTTTCATATATTTGACAGCGTATTAATCCTCAGAGATGGACGACATAAAATCAGGAATAGTCTTGTTCATAAAATCAATCGACTTAATTGTCCACGGACTACTTTGGCGATTTCATCCACTGACTATTAAACATTAACGCTCTCTGATCAAATGGCTTCATCGTCCACAGACTACGTTCATAGACTTACTTAATTTAGCATCCACAGACCACGTGACTTACTCGTCCATGGTCCACGTGACTACTTACTCACGGGTTGCATAAACTTATCGTCCACAGACCAACGTCTATGGACTTACTTAAATTTGTCGTCCACGACCACTTACTCACGGGTTACATAGACTTATCGTCCACAGACTAACGTCCATGGAATTACTTAAATTTGTCGTCCACGGACCACGTGACTTTATCGTCCACAATCCACGTGACAACTTAATTTGGATGACAACTCAACATCGTTCTCTGGCCTTGGACTCGCCCCTAACTTTGGACGATGACTCATTCACTTATTCTGGACGACGATTTTACTTACGACTCTGGACGATTGTTTTTACTTACAACTTTGGACGACTGTTTTTACTTACAAAACAGAATACATAGACAACTGATCAATCGCCTCCCTTGGCGAACGTTCGGCTAGCTCTCTGGAACTAACTCTACAAGTAACCTCACATCTCAATTCACATAAATCATCCTTTAACATAAAACTTAACATACGTAGCGGAAGACTTAAGGAAAACAGATGAATATTTAGTCTTAAAAATCTTCTTTAAACACGAAATTGTACCAGACAATCCCAGTATTCATCATCATACTTATGCTTCAGAATACGAGCAACACTCCACGGGTTAAAATCGCTTGCCAGCCACAAAATCCATGCCATGAGTATCATCCAGCAACCAAACTTAAACATCATCATTCGGTTTGAAGTCCTCACCTTCAAATTCGTCACCTACATCATAAAGTTTAAACTATAAGTCTAATGCTTAGTTAGGAGTGCAACGTTTACATAAATGCTCATGAATGCATAGTTAGTAAAATCATGTTCACATTCTTTGTTCAAATCATGGGAGACATGTCAATGTTCGTGTTCTTGTTCATATCATGGGAATCATGTTCTTGTTCATCGTTCATTCATGTGCGTGTTCTTGGTCCTTGCAGACAGAAATCTTAGTCCATTGAATGGACAGTGTAACGCCCCCGAACCCGCCCCGGCTCGGTGCGCTACTTTGCTAACCCGTACTACGTTTAAAACGAAATTTAAAATAATTTTTTTATACAATTACGACTTGATTTTTGGGTTTTTCGAACCCTCGAAAAACACTTGAAAAACGTGCATAAAATACGTTTAAAATGCGCGGAAAAGGTTGGGCTAAAACATATTTGAAAAAAACAAATTTTTGAAAAGAACACAAAATGGCCTACCATGGGCGCCGCGCACCACCATTCCGGCCACCAACGCACTTCTTCCCCTTTTCTATCTTTTTTCTTCAAACCACTCACACCCAAACCACTCGAAACATTCCTGACACTCCCGACTCCATGACACGTGAAAATCTCGAAAAATCGACTCCAAATCATCAACGAAAACGTGGCGAATTGTAAAACCGAACGTCATTTATTTTACGAAAAATTGAGCAGCGTAACGACTAATTTTTATAAATCCCAAAACATTTAAAACAAAACAATATCTATACAACAATCTCCAAGACACCAACCAGATACAACAAAATACCAACCAGATACAACAAAATATAAAAATAACAAAAATGTACTCATCACTCACAACTGCTTGCACCGGCATGCCCCGTGTGTCACTGACTGCTCCCTAGTCCTGGCACTCTCACCCAACTCACCTGTGATCCTGTCGTCACCTACACCATTAGAGTTGGCTAACGGGCTGGCTGGCTCGCCAGCCCGCCCGCTTGGCCCGCTATAGTGGCGGGCCAAAATTTGGCTCGGCTCGCTACAGTAGCGAGCCGAGCCTGGCCCAGTCCAAATACACGGTCCAGGCCGAGCCTAGCAACTGGGCTCGCGAGCCCGGGAAAGACCAGGCCAAACGAGCTGGCCAACGGACCGGCTCGTTTGGCTCGGCGGGCTGGCTCACGAGCCCACCCCGCAGCCCGCCGGCCCCCGCCCTTCAGCCTGACAGCCTCCTCTCCTGCCGCCATCCTGGCTGCCTCCATGGCCCGAAGTCGAACTTATTAGACCACAAACCTGAAACTTTCGAGCCAGAAAAATAGAGACAGCGCCCGGCGGTTTCGATTTCTGCAACGGACTGGCGGTTTCGATTTCTGCAATTGGGTTGTCTTCCTTCGTCCTTCAATGGAGGATGGACCAGTTACCATGAAACTTCCGAGCCAGAAACATGCGAAACAGAGAGAGGGCGCCCGGCGGTTTCGATTTCTGCAACTGGGTTGTCTTCGTCCTTCAATGGAGGATGGGGATGCTCGATGGTGGACGAGGATTATAGTCCATCGTTCTCTGTGTCTCACTCACTCTTCGTCGTCTTCATCAGTGCGAAATAGAGAGACGTGCAACTGTGCAATGGTGCAAGTGCAAAATGGGGAGAGAGAGAATGTCTCTCTCTGTGTTTTGCATATGCAAAACACAGAGACTCAAAGTCTCTGGCAAAACAGGGACTTAGAGTCTTTGTTTTGCAACTTTGCAAGTGCGAGAGAGAGAGAGAGAGAGAGAGAGAGAGAGAGAGAGAGAGAGAGAGAGAGAGAGCAACAGTCATATGACTGTTGCTGAGTGCTAAGAGGGAGAGCGACAACGGTCATAAGACCGTTGCTCTCTCTCTCTCTCTCTCAAGTCTCAGCACTCAGCAACAACGGTCATGAGACCATTGCTTGCTTCTCTCCCTCTCTCTCCAGCAACGATCATTTTTATGACCGTTGCTTTGCTTGCCCAATGCCCACCTATCTCCAGCAATGGTCATTTTTATGACCGTTGCTTTGCTTGCCCACCCATCCCTATAAATTGTCTCTCCCTCCTTTCATTTTTTACACCATCTCTTCTTCAACTCTCTCTCAATTAATTTTTCAATTCCCTTAATTTGTTCTCGATCAATTTGGTGCTATCAATCAATTTCTCTGCTTCGTGCAATTCACTATTTTCCTCGTTTAACAAGGTATATTTTAATTTTTTTTACATATATTTATATAATTTTTAATTATAGTTATATTAACTAATTTTTTTTGCATTAATTTTTTTTAGATTTCGTAGACGTGAAGTTGATCAATTCATATCACCTACAAGCTTTTGTTGGACATTGGTTCTGTGGTATCAATTTATTATTAAAAATTTAATTTTATTTATTCAGTTTTATTTATTATGGATCCTCGCAATTATATTATTGATGATAATGATGATATAGAGGAAATTAGATAATTAATTTCTACATTTTCTGTGGGACAATCATCTGCACAAGCATCCACTTCACCTAGAAAAAGAAGACAAAAAACTTCAGATGTATGGAAACATTTTGATTTAAAAGATATTAAAATTGCGGGCAAAATAGAAAGTAGAGCTCAATGTAAATATTGTGCTAAAAATTTTGCTTATACTTCTGGTAGCTCTACTAGCACAATTGGTAGACATTTTCAAAAATGTCACTTAAATGCTGAAACACCAGATTCAACACAATCTCAATTAAATATTAGTGGTAGTGAGATTTTCACATATTCACAAAATAGAATGAGAGAAGGAATAGCACAACTTGTAGCACAATCTGAATTGCCTTTATCATTCTTCGATAGTGAAGTGTTTGAAAAATTTATGAAAGAATATGCTACTCCTAGTTTTAAACGTGTCCCTAGAACTACTATGAGAAGTGATATCCTTAAAATATTTATAGATATAAAAAATGAATTAATTACACTTTTTGCAAATGCTCCTTCAATGTCTATTTGTATTACTTCTGATTTATGGAGTGCACGTAATGCTATTGGTTATATAGTGGTAACATCTCATTTTATTGATGAATCTTGGCAATTAAATAAAAGAATTTTAGGATTCCGTAATTGTGAATATCCTCATTCTGGCACTACCATTTGTAGATTTATTATGACAATATTGCAAGAATATTATATTAAAGATAGAATTTTTAGCATAACTCTTGATAATGCTAGTGCTAATGATGCTGCTATTTCTCAATTTAAAGATTATTTATAATTAGATATTACTCATGATTCTCTTTTTCACATGAGATGTGTGTGTCATATTTTAAATTTGGTTGTTAAAGATTGAATGTTATATATTTCACCTGTAACACCCAAAAAATTTCGGTAACGCGTATGGGCCTAGGATTAATGGTTAGGGTAATTAATGTTAAGTGTTAGTGTAAATTAAAGTTAAGTGTTAATGGTTAGGAGAAAAGTCAAGGAAAAAGGAGTTTGACAAGTTAAAAATCAAAAAGGCAAGTGTGTGGAAAATTCAAAGCATACTTGGACCAATAGAAAGAAGAAATTGTGATGAAGATGTGGGAGAAATGGGATGCTCCACTTTGGAGGAAGAAGGGAAGAAATAAAAGGTGGTTAATGTGTAAAATTTAAAAGGTTGGTGGGAAATTTTAAAAGTAGAAAAAAATGTTAAGATAAAAAGGTAAAATTTTAAAGTTTGATTCATCTTCTTCCCCTTTCTTCCTCTCCACGAACCAGCCACCATTGATGCCTCCCTCCTCCTTCTTTCCATAGATTTTTCAAGAGATTAAGGTGAGCTTTTGTTGGGGTTTTGAGTTATATGCATTTAGGGGTTGGTTTTAGAGGTTTTTAGGGTAGTTTGGTTGGTTTTGGTTAGGGTTTGGAAAACCCTAACCATGGAGTCCGAAAATTTGGGTTCAAATGTTATATTTCTTTCCAAATTTTATACTTTTGTTGTTAAATGGATTAGTTTAGGTGGTTTAGGGAGTAAGAATGGTGATTTAGTGGAAGTTGTGAAAAACCGGTTTGTGAATAATTGATAGCCGATTCTGTTTTGTATATTTCGGTTCAGCCAAGTTATTTGGTTTGTTAATTTGAGTGTTTCAATGGATAGTAGACGTGTAGAGGTTTATAGATTGGGATGGCACGTCAAAATCCGTTGAAAAACGAGAAAGTTATGGCCGTTTGAAGTTGGACGTTAGAAATTGTGCATAAAATCGGGTTTTAGAGCTTTGAGGGTGAATTTGTTTTAAGTGTTGTTTAGTTTTAGTTAGAAAATCCCTTAGACTTTATTGGTGACTTATCAAGTTACGTTTTTGTTATTTTAGGTCGTCGAGCTAGTGAAGTGATAAGATGAAGTGAGCAATTGAAAGCCGAGCAATCAGGTAAGTAGTGGATTGCTTGTGTTTTGCCTTCGGGCCTACACCATGGAACGGTAGGGAATTATTTGTTTGTATGCTTGTTTGGTTGTTTTGTTTCGTGTTGCGTTGTGTTGTTTTGTTTCGTGTTGTGTTGCATATATTTGAAACATGCATCATGAGTTATATTACGCTAGATCCGAGTGTTTGCATTGTTTGGCATTGTGAGCGTGAACCGTAATCAGATAAAGTGAATGGTAAAAAATTATTCTTGATTAGAGTGACTTGTCGGGAACACAGTGCTGGTGTGTAGCACCTCGAGGGATGTGAGCTACCCGATCCACACGGCTTATGAAATGACCGGCTAAAATACGTAATGGTGGTTCTGAGAATGGCCGTCCTGTACGATTATAGGATGTGAGCTACCCGATCCACACGGCTTATGAAATGACCGGCTAAAATACGTAATGGTGGTTCTGAGAATGGCCGTCCTGTACGATTATAGGATGTGAGCTACCCGATCCACACGGCTTATGAAATGACCGGCTAAAATACGTAATGGTGGTTCTGAGAATGGCCGTCCTGTACGATTATAGGATGTGAGCTACCCGATCCACACGGCTTATGAAATGACCGGCTAAAATACGTAATGGTGGTTCTGAGAATGGCCGTCCTGTACGATTATAGGATGTGAGCTACCCGATCCACACGGCTTATGAAATGACCGGCTAAAATACGTAATGGTGGTTCTGAGAATGGCCGTCCTGTACGATTATAGGATGTGAGCTACCCGATCCACACGGCTTATGAAATGACTGGCTAAAATACGTAATGGTGGTTCTGAGAATGGCCGTCATGTACGATCATAGGATGTGAGCTTACCTGATCCACACGGCTTATGAAATGACCGGCTAAAATATGAAATGGTGGTTATGGGAATGGCCGTCCTGTACGATTATAGGATGTGAGCTACCCGATCCACACGGCTTATGAAATGATTAAAGCAACGAATGGCAATTGAGCACAACTGAGTGTTAGAAACAGCATGTGATAGGATTGGTTGCCTTGTGTTTTCATAGCATTCGTTATTCCCTACTTACTAAGCATTAGGCTTACGTTTTGTGTTCTATGGTGTAGGTGACGAGATTTACTCAGATGAGGTAAATGAGACAGCCCAAGACTAGGCAGCAGTTAGTGATGCATGAAGTATGCCAGTGCGGGCTATTGTCGGGGCGTCACGGCCACTTCCTCGGGTAGTTTGTGGGAGTTTGATGTAGATAGTTTTGTAAGTATTTATGGATTATTGTGATCAGTGTTTTGAGGACTGGTTTGTGTATAAATACTGGTAGTTTGCAACTATATGTTTTCTGGTTTTGGTTTCAGGTTTTGGTTTATAGAATTTTAGACGTTATGCCGCTTGTTTTGGTTTTAAAACAAACGACGTCGGGTTTAGTTTCTCTATTTTGTTTTATTACCATTTTAAGTCAGTTTTTTAAGATTTTTACGGGACACAGAGTTAAGGGTGTCGGGATCGTGTGGTAAAAATTTTAGAATTTTTGGAGGTGTTTGGCTCGATGAAAAATGAAGAAAAGTGAGAAAATGTGGAAAAAAAAAACGTCAAAATGGGGCATGTAGGCGCGCTGGCACCGAGAGGGTGCCGAGCGCGCACCGCGCGCCAGCACACAAAAATAATTTTTTTTTATTTTATTTATTTCCAAAATGTTTTGACCCGACCTTTTCGACGTATTTTAAACGTATTTTACGCACGTTTTCCAACATTTTTCGAGGGTTCGAAAAACCCAAAAATCGAGTCAAAAATTTATCAAAAATTATTTTAAACGTCGTTTTAAATGCGGGATAGCTTAGCAAAGTAGCGCACCGAGCCGGGTCGGGTTTGGGGGCGTTACATCACCTCATATTGAATTAATTAGATCTGCAATTTCTTATATTATTGAGTCTAATTTGAGACAACAAGAATATAAAGAGTTTTGTAGTTCTGCCCAACTTAAACCAAGAAAATTAAAAACTGACGTAGATAATAGATGGAATTCAACTTATTTGATGTTGCAAAATGCTAGGCCATATTGACAAGTTATTTGTACTTTTATTAATGATAAGAGTCAAAGTATAAATCTTGATAAATCAAGTTGTGATATTGCCAATATATTTCTTGATTTTTTAAAACCTTTTTATGATGCTACAAATCAATGTTCTGGAATTTATTATCCCACTTCTAATATTATTCTTCCTATTTTTGTAGATTTAACATGTAATTTTGCAAAATATCGACAAATAGATGAATTTAGTAATATTCTTAATAAAATAGAAACAAAATTTAAAAAATATTGGCATAACATTCCCTTTATTTTTTGTTATGCATGTATCATGGATCCTAGATTTAAATTAAAAGGAGTATGTCTTATGCTCAATAAGATTTCTGCAAATTTATGTACTCAACCTTTAATTACTAGTGAAGACATAACAAATGGAGTTTCAAATTTATATGCTTCCTATGAAACAAAATATTTCAATGTTAATCGTTATTCACGACCTCCACAAAACGAGAGTTATCCTAGTAGTAGTGGTGCTGGTAGTAGTAGTAGTTTTAGTCAACAATATAGTATTGATGATATATGGAGTGAATTACAAACTGTAAATTATTCTACTTCTTCTACAATGAACTTAATATTTATTTTGAAGCTCGTTATCAATTTTCTTGAGATGAGAATTTTGATGTTTTAGATTGGTGGAAAAGACATTCTACCACATATCCTATTCTTTCTATAATGGCACGTGATCTATTAACACCTCTGGTTTCTACTGTAGCATCGGAATCTGCTTTTAGTGCAGGTGGACGTGTTTATGATGAATGAAGAGGAAGACTTGCAACGAACCTTGTGGAGGCGCTCATTTGTATCAAAGATTGGACCTACGCCAAGACGAGAGATCAACAACGAGATGATGAAATTCTTGTGGAGTTTACGCAGTTGGATGTTGAAGACTAGAGATTTTTTTTATTGAACTTCTTTTGTAATTTGAAGTAATTTTTTTTTTCAAATTTGTAAATTTGTAATTTTTATTAAATTTCTTTTGTAATTTCTTTTGTAAATGAAGTATATGTCAAAATATTTTTAATAATATTAATGTGATATTTTTATTGGATAGTCTCAAATAATTTATTTGATTAATAACTAATTTTTAAATTAAATGAGTAAATATCGTTAATATTACCAATTTATGTTAATATAAGTTTTTTTAAAAAAATTATGTCTTATATTAATATAAGTTGGAAAGATTTATATATGCTCGGCTCGTTAGACTCGGCTCGTTAAGGCTCATTGAGCCGGCTCGGCTCGGCTCGTTTAACTCGTGGCTCGCGAGCTGGCTCTGGTTGAAATTTTTTTCAGGCTGGCTCGTTAGACTTGTTAGGCTCGACTCGTTAGGCTTGGTAGGCTCGTTAGGCTCGACTCGTTTAACTCGTTAGGCTCAGTGAGCCAGACTACTTTTGGCTCGGCTCGGATCGCTCGTTAGTCATGTCTATACACCATAGAACACAAAACGTAAACCTAATGCTTAGTAAGTAGGGAATAACGAATGCACATAACACACAATGCAACCCAATCCTATCACATGCAATTTCTAACTCTCAGTTGTGCTCGTTACATGTTCATTGCATTATTCTTTTCATAAGTTGGGTGGATCAAGTAGGCACACGTCCCATAACTGTCTAAGATGGTCACGCCTTGATCAAACCAAGCAAAAAAACCGGTTAGCACACATCTCATAACTGTCTAGTATGGCCAAGCACGATTTGCCTTACCCACACCGATTGTAGAACCCTATGACTGTTTAGGAGTTCATACTCACGATGTCTTAAATCTTTTAGCCAAACCACTTTCTCGTAAAAATTCCTTCGGGGTGCTACACTCCAGCACTTATTCCTGACAAGGCCAATTTACTCGAGACCAGTTCTTGCAATTGTTATTATCTTATTACAATTCACACTCGCAATTCAAACAATGCACAAAACTAGTTTTCGTAACTTGAAAAAAAAAACCGTGATGCATGCTAGAAGAATACACAACACAACACAACGCGAAACAAGAAACCTGTAACACCCGACAATTTTTGCCAGGTGATTTTCTTAACGGAATTAACTGTCACCTTTATTATTAATACTTGAATTTAATTTTAATGCCAAAGTTTATTTGATTTCTAATTTTGGGGTGGCAAAATGGTAATTAGGGAGGATCTTATTAATATAAATAGAAAATGGAAACCTTAAACCTCACTTAAACCCCACTGTAGCCGACATTCTCTCTCTGCGATTCCCGTGCTTCCAGAGCTTTTTCTCTGCCGGCGATTCCCTCTTTGGCGATCGATTTCTCCAGCCTCCACTCCGATAACCTACATTCGAGGTAAGATTTAGTCAATGTAGTTGCCGTGTAGTTGTTTGGAACTCTGTTTTCAACTAGAACCCAATGTTTCAAGATTCTTCAATGGCCGGATAATAGGAACATTTTTATCAGTGTTTGGTAATGGCATTTCCGAATCGATTCTGGACATTTAATATAACCGACCCTGATTAATCGTTAATTGAACCTAGCTGTTTTGGCTTTGGATTTCAGACTGCACACAGAGAACTAGACTAAGGGATTCGGGAATGACTTTAGTTATTAGATTCTAGGATGATTTGTGATTAGGACTATTAGGAATTTTATTTTAACTACTGCAATGTGAATGTTTTAGGTGAAGAAGTTTGAAGAAAAGGAGCTCAAGTTGCTAAGGAAACCAGGTAAGTGAATGTGTAGGTTTCCCGGCCATTAGAGCCCTACATCATAAGGATGCTAGGTAGAAACTGATACGATGATAGAAGTTATTTAAGCTATTGTCTGTTACTAATGTTGATGTTTGTTTTAAGTTAGTAAGATGGTTTGTACTTGGATGATTTACGGATGTTTGAGAACTATGTTATGTGATGTTCTGTTAGAGTCTATGAAGTCAACTGTCTAGTATGATAAATTCCATAGTCTGATGATTTAAGAACATTCATGTCATGCATCATGATTTACTTCTCAAGTATATGAAAATGATTTATGAGCATGTTTTCCCCATGAACAAGATATGAGAGTGAATATGAAAACGATCCCATACAACATGATTAAGTGAGGGTTGGGGGCGGGTTGGCATATACCACAGTCCAAAGAGGGACCATGAAAACGACCCGAAAGGGAATATGATCAAAATCACTGTCAACCCCCCTTTTACGGCACAAATCCTCCCTTAATTCATATGATGAAAATGATGAACAGAAACAAGAATGATAAATGATCAAGAACATGTTTTCTCTCAACTGTACATTCATGAATACATGTTAGCTTGCATTCCTTACTAAGTATTAGGCTTATAGTTTAAACCTCATGATGTAGGTGACGAGTTTTTAGGTGAGGATCTCAAAGTTAATGAAGATGTTTAAGCTCGGTTGCTGGAAGGTGCTCAGGGTGGAGATTTGTGGCTGGCAGGCGATATTGACCCGCGGTTATGCTCACATTAAGTCAGTAAGGTTTATGAAAGACTGAAGTCTGTGTAGGATGAGATTTCTTTTTATAACATTGGGATGTTGGGATTTGTCTATTTGATCTCTGAGTTCGAGAAATGATTTAAGTATATAGAATGATCTGCTTAATTAAGTCTTCCGCTTCACGTATCCTGAATGAGTCTATGATTTTTATTCGTTTAAAGTTTATGCCTATCAAGTTGAGATCTATGAGAGTCGGGGTAGTTTTTTGTTGGTTGAAGTTGCTTGATGATTATCGTGTTTTACTGCTGAGTGTTAGGAGTCGGATGAGTGTATCATCCGGCTGACGTCATCAGCGGATGTCGAATGATAGAAGTTGAACGATTGAGTCTTCCGGCTGACGTCATCGGTGGATGGTGAATGATTGTTGATCACCGGGCGATGTTGGTGTTTTCTTTACCGGATGATATAAGTAATGTTTTGTCGTTTAGTGACCGGGCGATGTAGGTGTTTTCTTTACCGGATGATATAAGTAATGTTTTGTCGTTCAGTGACCGGGCGATGTAGGTGTTTTTCTTACCGGATGATATAAGTAATGTTTTGTCGTTCAGTGACCGGGCGATGTAGGTGTTTTCTTTACCGGATGATATAAGTAATGTTTTGTCGTTTAGTGACCGGGCGATGTAGGTGTTTTCCTTACCGGATGATATAAGTAATGTTTTGTCGTTTAGTGACCGGGCGATGTAGGTGTTTTCCTTACCGGATGATATAAGTAATGTTTTGTCGTTCAGTGACCGGGCGATGTAGGTGTTTTCTTTACCGGATGATATAAGTAATGTTTTGTCGTTTAGTGACCGGGCGATGTAGGTGTTTTCTTTACCGGATGATATAAGTAATGTTTTGTCGTTCAGTGACCGGACGATGTAGGTGTTTTCCTTACCGGATGATATAAGTAATGTTTTGTCGTTTAGTGACCGGGCGATGTAGGTGTTTTCTTTACCGGATGATATAAGTAATGTTTTGTCGTTTAGTGACCGGGCGATGTAGGTGTTTTCTTTACCGGATGATATAAGTAATGTTTTGTCGTTTAGTGACCGGGCGATGTAGGTGTTTTCTTTACCGGATGATATAAGTAATGTTTTGTCGTTTAGTGACCGGGCGATGTAGGTGTTTTCTTTACCGGATGATATAAGTAATGTTTTGTCGTTTAGTGACCGGGCGATGTAGGTGTTTTCTTTACCGGATGATATAAGTAATGTTTTGTCGTTTAGTGACCGGGCGATGTAGGTGTTTTCTTTACCGGATGATATAAGTAATGTTTTGTCGTTTAGTGACCGGGCGATGTAGGTGTTTTCTTTACCGGATGATATAAGTAATGTTTTGTCGTTTAGTGACCGGGCGATGTAGGTGTTTTCTTTACCGGATGATATAAGTAATGTTTTGTCGTTTAGTGACCGGGCGATGTAGGTGTTTTCTTTACCGGATGATATAAGTAATGTTTTGTCGTTTAGTGACCGGGCGATGTAGGTGTTTTCTTTACCGGATGATATAAGTAATGTTTTGTCGTTTAGTGACCGGGCGATGTAGGTGTTTTCTTTACCGGATGATATAAGTAATGTTTTGTCGTTTAGTGACCGGGCGATGTAGGTGTTTTCTTTACCGGATGATATAAGTAATGTTTTGTCGTTTAGTGACCGGGCGATGTAGGTGTTTTCTTTACCGGATGATATAAGTAATGTTTTGTCGTTTAGTGACCGGGCGATGTAGGTGTTTTCTTTACCGGATGATATAAGTAATGTTTTGTCGTTTAGTGACCGGGCGATGTAGGTGTTTTCTTTACCGGATGATATAAGTAATGTTTTGTCGTTTAGTGACCGGGCGATGTAGGTGTTTTCTTTACCGGATGATATAAGTAATGTTTTGTCGTTTAGTGACCGGGCGATGTAGGTGTTTTCTTTACCGGATGATATAAGTAATGTTTTGTCGTTTAGTGACCGGGCGATGTAGGTGTTTTCTTTACCGGATGATATAAGTAATGTTTTGTCGTTTAGTGACCGGGCGATGTAGGTGTTTTCTTTACCGGATGATATAAGTAATGTTTTGTCATTTAGTGACCGGGCGATGTAGGTGTTTTCTTTACCAGATGATATAAGTAATGTTTTGTCGTTTAGTGACCGGGCGATGTAGGTGTTTTCCTTACCGGATGATATAAGTAATGTTTTGTCGTTTAGTGACCGGACGATGTTTTAATTAGACACGTGAAACGCCCGTGTCCGCCGGCAGATGTGTAATGTATTTCATTGCTGGGCGATGCCTAATGAATCACGTGTTTGTCCTTGAAACTACACAGTTATGATTTAAAAAGAAAAATATAGGAAAAAAAAGAGAACAAAGGAATGTAAGGAATATGGTCAATTCTAAAAGAGTCATGGTTTGGTCTCGGCCCTACTGGGGTCGTTATAAAACTGACCGTTAACCCTACCGTTTCATGGTGTAGGCCTAAGGCAGCAAAAGGATTCCTCTACTTACCTGGCGTCCTAGCTCGTTGAGGATGCTCGGTCATGTCCACTACGGCTCGACTACGAAAAATATTTAAACTTCATTAAAATCCAGTTATTCACAATTTATTCTTAAACTACTATTTCTAGCCTAACCCAACTAAAACCTAACTAAATGGGCCACTAATTTGGGTTCGGTAAAAAGCGACCCGAAACTTTGGACGTGCGTAACTTTCGCGTTGGTTATCAAAATAGAACGATTCCAACGACCACGTACTCCTCTAATAACCTAGTTTAACCTGCCAAAAAGGAAATTTAAAACAAACGATCGTAACTAAATCAAAAACAGCAAAACCCAATATTCCCTAAACCAGAAATTTTTCCCCTCTCGAGTTCTACTCGAGACACATCAGCGTACCTCTCGAGTTCTACTCGAGACACATCAGCGTACCTCTCAAGTAGAAATCCTTCTACTCGAGACACATCAGCGTACCTCTCAAGTAGAAATCCTTCTACTCGAGACACATCAGCGTACCTCTCGAGTTCTACTCGAGACACATCAGCGTACCTCTCAAGTAGAAATCCTTCTACTCGAGACACATCAGCGTACCTCTCGAGTTCTACTCGAGACACATCAGCGTACCTCTCAAGTAGAAATCCTTCTACTCGAGACACATCAGCGTACCTCTCGAGTTCTACTCGAGACACATCAGCGTACCTCTCAAGTAGAAATCCTTCTACTCGAGACACATCAGCGTACCTCTCAAGTAGAAATCCTTCTACTCGAGACACATCAGCGTACCTCTCGAGTTCTACTCGAGACACATCAGCGTACCTCTCGAGTTCTACTCGAGACACATCAGCGTACCTCTCGAGTTCTACTCGAGACACATCAGCGTACCTCTCAAGTAGAAATCCTTCTACTCGAGACACATCAGCGTACCTCTCAAGTAGAAATCCTTCTACTCGAGACACATCAGCGTACCTCTCAAGTAGAAATCCTTCTACTCGAGACACATCAGCGTACCTCTCAAGTAGAAATCCTTCTACTCGAGACACATCAGCGTACCTCTCGAGTTCTACTCGAGACACATCAGCGTACCTCTCGAGTTCTACTCGAGACACATCAGCGTACCTCTCAAGTAGAAATCCTTCTACTCGAGACACATCAGCGTACCTCTCAAGTAGAAATCCTTCTACTCGAGACACATCAGCGTACCTCTCAAGTAGAAATCCTTCTACTCGAGACACATCAGCGTACCTCTCAAGTAGAAATCCTTCTACTCGAGACACATCAGCGTACCTCTCAAGTAGAAATCCTTCTACTCGAGACACATCAGCGTACCTCTCAAGTAGAAATCCTTCTACTCGAGACACATCAGCGTACCTCTCAAGTAGAAATCCTTCTACTCGAGACACATCAGCGTACCTCTCAAGTAGAAATCCTTCTACTCGAGACACATCAGCGTACCTCTCGAGTTCTACTCGAGACACATCAGCGTACCTCTCAAGTAGAAATCCTTCTACTCGAGACACATCAGCGTACCTCTCAAGTAGAAATCCTTCTACTCGAGACACATCAGCGTACCTCTCAAGTAGAAATCCTTCTACTCGAGACACATCAGCGTACCTCTCAAGTAGAAATCCTTCTACTCGAGACACATCAGCGTACCTCTCGAGTTCTACTCGAGACACATCAGCGTACCTCTCGAGTTCTACTCGAGACACATCAGCGTACCTCTCGAGTTCTACTCGAGACACATCAGCGTACCTCTCGAGTTCTACTCGAGACACATCAGCGTACCTCTCAAGTAGAAATCCTTCTACTCGAGACACATCAGCGTACCTCTCGAGTTCTACTCGAGACACATCAGCGTACCTCTCAAGTAGAAATCCTTCTACTCGAGACACATCAGCGTACCTCTCAAGTAGAAATCCTTCTACTCGAGACACATCAGCGTACCTCTCGAGTTCTACTCGAGACACATCAGCGTACCTCTCAAGTAGAAATCCTTCTACTCGAGACACATCAGCGTACCTCTCAAGTAGAAATCCTTCTACTCGAGACACATCAACATACCTCTCGAGTTCTACTCGAGACACATCAGCGTACCTCTCGAGTTCTACTCGAGACACATCAGTGTACCTCTCAAGTAGAAATCCTTCTACTCGTGACACATCAGCGTACCTCTCAAGTAGAAATCCTTCTACTCGAGACACATCAGCGTACCTCTCGAGTTCTACTCGAGACACATCAGCGTACCTCTTGAGTAGAAATCCTTCTACTCGAGACACATAGCGTACCTCTCGAGTTCTACTCGAGACACATCAGCGTACCTCTCAAGTAGAAATCCTTCTACTCGAGACACATCAGCGTACCTCTCGAGTTCTACTCGAGACACATTTTGCATAACACACTGTTGCATATCTTATCTTTTATCCACACAATTCAAAACATGCTAAACTCTCGTTCATTTCGTAGTTCAAACAATGATGCTGACTAACACATGCTCAACCAAAAACAAAACGAAGCAACCACACAAACAACAAACAAACACTCAGCCCTACCGTTCGTGATGTAGGCTCCGAAGGCAAAAGGCACACATCCACTACTACATGGCGTCCTAGCCGCTAAGGATGTTCGGTTCCCATCCACCTACGGCTCGGGAAACCCCCTACGTAAAATATTCAAACTTCATTAAAATTAAACCTATATTCACCAATTACTCTCAAACTACTATTTCTAGCTAATCCAACTAAAACCTAACTAAACGGGCCACAAATTTGAGTTCGGTAAAAACCGACCCGAAACTTCAAACGCGCGTAACTTGAGCGCGGTTAAATGGAACAAACGATTCTAGGAACACGTACTCCTCTAATAACCTATTTTAACCTGCCAAAAGGAATTTAAAAAAAAACAACCGTAGCTAGGTCAAATATCAGAAAACCCAAAATTGCCCTAAACGGGAATTTATCCCTCTCGGTTCTATCAATTTTCACCAAATTCCCTCAACCAATCGGACCAATGTAACGACCCGAGTTTTTTGAACCCGGTTTGTTACACATCTTGCACGAAACTCGGAAAAAAAAACTTGAACCCAACTAAAGGTCTACTCGAAAGTCAAAATTTGTGTTTTCTAAAACTTCAACACTCAAGAACTTACAGAGGAAATCGTTTAAGTAAAAAAAAGTTAAACAAAGCTATTGTGCGATGCTTGATTAATCAGTTGAAATGTTAAGGAATAATCAGCAAAAAGAATAAAGGTTTAATTATAAAATTACCCAACTCCCCCCCCCCCCCATAAGTCTCAAAAGTCAAACACGTCGCCCGCTGAACAAGGTCGAAGTGATACTGCATTCCAACGGTGGACTAACGACAAAACACTTCCTACATCTTCCGGTGGATTAACACACAACGTTCCACGGTCACTAAACGACAAAACACTTCCTACATCTTCCGGTGGATTAAAA
>CM039511.1:10154634-10244731 GCA_022432975.1 Begonia masoniana | reverse complement strand
TAATTAATTAAGCTTGGCATAACTCCTAATTTTTTTTTTTTTTTTTTTTTTTTTTTTTTTTTTTTAACTATGGCCTGGACATGCATGCTGATTACGTAGATTTACTGAGCCTTTAGCTCATAGAATGTCTCTATGGTATAGGTGATCTCGAGAAAGGTGAGGATGACCTTCCTCTGCAAGATAAACGCACGGGTTGAAGGAGAATGCCCGTGGGAGTGCGCTGGCTCAGTCGAGGCTATTTTGACCCGTGGGATTGATGGGTAGATATTTGGGTATGTTAGTTAGACTTGATATGAAAAATGTATAGAAAGCTCATTTTAGGGTGATTGGTAACTGGGTTGAGGATATCGATGTTTTTAATGTTTTCCGGATGATTTAGTAGATGGATTACTATTTTGAAGTCTTTTGTTAAAAATATACTAGAACTGCTTACAGATTTTAAACTTGTAGGGTTATGCTTAATTTTCAAACCGATCCATACAGTTCGTTTTCATAACATTTTACTACGTTTTAAGTACGATTCGATTCGATTTTTGTTGATCAGCAGATGTTGATCGGCAGATGTGATCGGCAGATGTGCTCGACAGATGTGATTAGTTGATGTTGATCAGCAGATGTCGATCGGCAGATGTTAATCGGCAGATGTCGATCGGCAGATGTTCATCGGCAAATGTTGATTGGCAGATGTCGATTGGTTGTTATGTTTTGGCTTCGGGTGTTTTTGCCCTCGGTTAATTTCCTTATATATATAAATATATATTCTTTAAGTGAACTCTCAAATGACTTTAATGGTTTTAGTGTCATTTTAAATGTTTTAAAAGTCAAAAAATTTCACGTCCCAAAAATACATAAGTGGAAATCAATGTCAAGTATGGTAATTATGACGGCCTGGGGAAGGGGTTATGGGTCGTTACACCCTCGTTCTTAATTTACGCCTCGAATGGGGCCGATCACACCCGTTCTGTCCAATACTTAAGTGGCACTAGACGGGGGTGATAAGTGTGTATTTTACACACTTATTTATACTCTGCATATTTGATTTGATAAGTTTCTCTCAAGTGATTGAAGGAATTTGATCAATTTTGTGCAAAGTTTGCAGCAATTATAATTAGAACAACAGGAACAAGAGAATAAAAGAAAATGGAAGCTGAAGAGAAGAAAAGAATGGAGCACCTGCTGAGCGATCAATTGGAAGCCATTGATCGCTTGAAAAGTGACGAATTTAGAGAAACAAGGCAGCGATCGATTTCTATAAAATTACCTTGCAGCGATCGATCTCCATGGGTATGCAGCGATCGATTTCTCAAGATATGCATCACCTGATCACAACATGTGCCAAGCAATTACCCAAGAGCAGCAGCGATCGATTTCTATGCTTGACAGAGATCGATCGCCACATACATTTACATAAGACAACAGCGATCACTTGAAAAAGGAAGCAGCGATCGATCTCTGTGAATTGCAGAGATCGATCGCCACACATATGCTACAAAGAAATGCCGCGATCGATCTCTACAACTGCTAGAGACCGATCACTATGTTATATTGCACAGAAAAGAGGCAGCGATCAATTCCTATAAACTACAGAGACCGATCGCTGCCACACATTTATAGAAGATGGAGCAAAAAATTGCAGCGACCGTGCGCCTTACAAAGACAGCGACTGATCGCTCACCAAATCTTATATGGAAAGACAACGTGTTTTAATTTGAGCCATCGATCCGAAGCGATATTAAATCCTAGCCGTTGCTTGATTGAAAGACGTCAATAAATAACAAGAGCAGACCTAAAAATTGAGAGAGATCCTGGAGATCCTGGAGTCGGCAGAGAACAATTAGGCGGCGACTGAGAGCAATTCAGAGGCGATTTTCGTCGGCGATCAGGATATTTTCAATTTTCTTTTCTTTTTCCTTTCACTGTTTAATTATGCAACTATTTAGTATTATTGTTGTTTATTTTTCTAGTATGAACTAAACTTCCTGTTCTAGGGTTTCGATGTAGCTTTACTATGATTGTTTATTTTTCTTGATTCAAGTATTTAATTTTCTGTTCTTTATCTGTGTTGAGTAATCTATTCTGAACGTAATACTTAGGTTTGCTTGATCACCAAAACTAAGTACTTTAGGGTTGATTCGGGATGCGAGAGCGGAGAATTTAACCGTGCACTGAATATTTTGCCTTAAAAAGGATCCTAGGCTAGAGATAGTTAGGACGTTTGAGTGGTAATATAATTTCTTGTTCCTAATGTATTCAATTAATTCTCAGGATTAGAGACCGAGAGGTGATAATTCGTTAGTTGAATAAGTTTGTCTTTGCTCGAGAGAGATTGATAAATATTTTCGTGAAATTGCCATCAACACATAGAAATAGGATTTAATTACTTGAATTAGGTCTAATAAATAGGATTAGCTAAGTGAAATCGGAACCCTGGATTTTCTCATCATATAATCTTACTCTTTTATATTCAATTTTATTATTTAAATTGTTTAAGTTCTTTTATTTGAATTATTTTAATTTAAAATCTTAAATCATCAACCTATTATTTCTTTTCAAATTAAACTGAAATTTAGATATTCAATATTTAACATATTTATTCCTCGTGGGATCGACACTCGTACTTATACACACTTTATTACTTTTGCGACACGTGCACTTGCGTATACAATTTTTCGCAACAAGTTTTTGGCGCCGTTGCCGGGGAATTAATTTTGTTATTATTGAATTATTTTATTTTAGTTTATATTTGAATTTTCTTTTGCTGCTAGGCTTAAATTACATTATTTGCACATTACAGGTGTATGCGAAAATTAGGTACTGCCAACCTAATCCCTATCGACCTTGAAATTGAACGAAGTTGTCGCCGAAATCGAAGGGAAACAAAACAAGCAATTATGGCAGATGATCAAATCGCAAATCTACAACAGAGGGTTGAAGTGGCAGAGATCGGACGACGAACATTGCTAGATTATGTTATGCCATCCATGGACGGGATTCAATCAGCAATTCGGAAACCGGCTATCACATGCAATAATTTTGAAATAAAGCCGGGTACAATACAAATGATCCAACAGTATCAGTTTTGTGGTTTGCCTAACGAAGACCCCAAGGATCATATTGCTAGCTTCGTCGAGGTCTGTGATACTTTTAAATACCATAATGTCTCCGAGGATGCTATCAAGCTCAGGTTATTCCCCTTCACACTGAGAGATCGTGTAAAGAATTGGTTACACTCCTTACCTCCAGATTCAATTACAACATGGAATGATTTAGCACAGAAATTTCTATCAAAATTCTTTCCCTTTGAAAAGATGGCAAAACTCCGCAATGAGATCACAAATTTTACTCAATTTGATGGTGAGACAATTTATGAGGCATGGGGCCGATTCAAAGAGCTTTTACGAAGATGCCCCCAACATGGTCTACCTCAATGGATGCAAATACAGACATTTTTCATTGGATTATCAGTTTCTACACGGACTCTTGTCAACTCAGCGGCTGGTGGATCACTATTTAAATTGTTTAAGTTCTTTTATTTGAATTATTTTAATTTAAAATCTTAAATCATCAACCTATTATTTCTTTTCAAATTAAACTGAAATTTAGATATTCAATATTTAACATATTTATTCCTCGTGGGATCGACACTCGTACTTATACACACTTTATTACTTTTGCGACACGTGCACTTGCGTATACGATTTTTCGCAACAGGGGGTCGATGTGGGGGCCGGGGACCCCCCGTCCAACGTGCACCGTACGTAATTGGAGAATGGGGGGTCACCGTGTGATGACCCAGATGTGTACGTATGAGTACGACTACGGAGCAAATCTCGGGTTGCAGGGTGGATCTCGGACTCGAGTATAGGCGAATCCTGGTAGTAAAGAGAGGATTGTCATAATCCCACATCGCTTGAGGAAGTATATGAAAATGAAACATATGTAAGAAATCCCTCCCAAGATAGTAAGACGCTTTTTGGAGCACAATTGACAACCGATCCCATAAGAACTCAGAAGTTAAAAGTGCTTCGGCTAGAGTAGTACCAGATTGGGTGACCGACTAGGAAGTCCTGGCAAAACAAAGCCGTGAGGGGAGGTTATTGGGCTATGGCTCAATCCCCACAGTAGACGATATCTTACTGGGAAAAAGGGTCGTTACAAATGGTATCAGAGTCTGTACCCAACCAGAAATGTGGCTAACAGGGACGTTGGGCCCCCGATGGGAGGTGATTGTGATGACCTGGATGTGTATGTATGAGTGCAACTGCGGGATAAATCTCGGGTTGCGGGGTGGATCCCGGACTCGAGTATAGGTGAATCCCCGGTAGTAAAGAGGGAGTCGTCACAATCCCATATCGCTTGGAGAAGTATATGGAAATGAAACATATGTAAGAAAACCCTCCCAAGATAGTAAGAAGTGTTTTGGAGCACAATTGACAATAGATCCCATAAGAACTCCGAAGTTAATAGTGCTTCGGCGAGAGTAGTAGCAGGTTGGGTGACCGACTGGGAAGTTCTCGCCAAACAAAGCCGTGAGGGGAGGATATTGGGATACGACTCAAAATCCCAAGAGCGGATAATATCTTATTGGGAAAAGGAGTCGTTACACAATGACCCAGTTCTTAACAATAATTTTGAGAACGGGGGTCACTGCCCCGAGTCGACCCCCCATTATTAACCCTAATTTTAAGAACGGGAGGTCGTTTCAGAGCGGTGACCCTCCGTTCTCTCCCTCAACTATTAGTGTTTAGAAACGGGGGGTCACTGCTTCAAAAAAACCCCCCGTTCTTAAAATTAGCTCGGAGAGCAGAGGGTTGTTTTGGGACGGTGACCCCCGTTCTCACCCCCAAATATTAGTGTTAGGGAACGGGGTTTCACCGCCTCGAAATGACCCCCCGTTCTGAAACATTGTGCTTGAGAACAAAGGGTCATTTCGAGCCGGTGACCCCCTATTCCTGAACACCCTTTAAAATGGGGAGAGAAAGAAAACGTAGGGCCGTTACGAGGCGGTGTGTAACGACCCATTTTCCCAGTAAGATATTGTTTGCTCTGGGGATTGGGCCGTGGCCCAATATCCTCCCATCACAGCTTTGTTTGGCGAGGACTTCCCAGTCGGTCACCCAACTGGGTACTACTCTCGTCGAAGCACTTTTAACTTTGGAGTTCTTATGGGATCCGTTGCTAATTGTGCTCTAAAACGCATCTTACTATCTTGGGAGGGTTTCCTTACATATGTTTCATTTCCATATACTTTATCAAACGATGTGGGATTATGACGACCCTCTTTTGACGAGTCGGGATTTGCCTATACTTGAATCCAGGATCCACCCCGCAACCCGAGGTTTGCCCCGCAGTCGTACTCATACGTACACATCTGGGTCCTCACACATTGTCCCGGAACGGGGGTCGATCCTCAACAGTATATAAAAAATTAGTCCCCTCCTTTCAACCCCATTGCTGAAAAATTTGATTTCTTCTCGGCCCCAACTGCGAATCCAACTCAAAATCCGACCCTTTCACTCCCCTACCGTATTGATTTCTTAATCCCTAATCATTTCCTTCAAATATCATAAAAAAATACCAAAAATCCAAGCCCTAAATAGTCAAAATTCTCAAATTCTTAATTTAACCTAAATCGCCAAGTTCCCTTCAAATGGCTCCCAAATTGACAATTAAATGAAAGGCTGCTCCGTCACAAGGTGGCTTGACCAAACGTGCTCTCCCAAATCACCCATCGATGTCACAAGGAAGACTATTTCAAGGGGGTTAGACAAACCGGCCATTATCGTCACAAGGTGCTCTAGGTGAAGCAGGACGATCGCCAACTAGATATTTTTTGAATGAATTTTGAAATTAGATGTGTAAGGAGCAGTTTGAGCGAGATATGTCAAACCGCTCGGTTATTGATTCAAAGACCTTCAATTTTAGATGTTAGGAGTCATTAAAGATCAAGGAGATGTTCGACAGAATCGCCCTACACAGAGTGCATTGATTGAAGGGCGATAGAATTGTTTACTTATTTTATGAGAACTTGACCTCTATCGGAAGGGCATGATGTTTGAAGACGTACATCATCCGTACAAAGATTGTTATACATCAAAAGATAATTAATGAATTTCTCAGGTTTGTCAGAGAAGGGAAGGAGGTGGAGAGATACTATCATGCTTCCCGAGATTGTGATTTTTTCAGATCGGCGGAGGGACTTGACTTCCTTAGGGAAATTCATCAAATTCAAACATCGGAAGGTTCGTGAAACCAAAATCCAAGGATTTTAACGTTAGAGATCGAGTTATTCACAATCTGATAACCAACATCATTCTACCTCGGGATGGACATAGAGATCTCATGAGCTGCATGGATCTCTATGTGATGGAGAAGCTGTACAACGGGAAGTTGTTCGACCATGACTTTGTGATTTTAGGTCACATGCATGAGATCGGTCAGATATGCAACAAGAATATGTCGTACGTCACTTTGATTCAAAAAATCTTCGAGCCAGCTCGGGTTCAACTATCGATTGGAGAGCAGATGAGAGCACAGAGATCCGACGACGTATTTGATAGACTTCATTTTATTCAGATGAATCTAGTTGAAGTCGACGGAACTTTGGTGTTCAAGGGAGATCATGAGGCTTCCACCTCTGCAAGTGTTCTTATGGAGGAGGCGAGGCCACAACACGACCACTGTCCCCCCCTGACGGCTAGTAGAGGGAATAGGATGACGTAGAGACTAAAGTTCCTGATAGGCAGAGTCAAAGAGCTTACCGTCACATAGAGAGAGCTGAGGAAAACCCTTATGGATGGGTGGAGCGAGATGACGACAATGTCCCACTGTAATTTAGTTTATGTTTTGTATTTAATTTTATGTACTTTACTTTATGTTTGTATTTTATTTTATGTTATGAGTAGTAAGATTGTACTTTATTTTATGTTTGTAATTTTGTTTGTGCTGTTTGTGTAACGACCCATTTTCCTAGCAAGTTATTGTCCGCTCTGGGGATTGGGCCGTAGCCCAATATCCTCCTCTCACGGCTTTCTTTGGCGAGGACTTCTCAGTCAGTCACCTAACCTGATACTACTTTCGCTGAAGCACTTTTAACTTCAGAGTTCTTATAGGATCCGTTGCCAATTGTGCTCCAAAACGCGTCTTACTAATTTGGGAGGGTCTCTTTACATATGTTTCATTTCCATATACTTCCCCAAGCGATGTGGGATTGTGACGACCCCCTTTTTACGACCCGTCACCTTCCGGTTGACCCACGTAGACGTACCGCTATCTGGGTTCCGGTTCGTGCAGCCAACGTACACATACTTACACATTCGAGTCATCACAATCACTCCCCCTCGGGGGCCTAACGTCCTCGTTGGCCACATTTCCGGTTGGATACAGGCTTTGATACCATTTGTAACGCCCCTTTTCCCAGAAAGATATTGTCCGCTCTGGGGATTGGGCCGTAGCCCAATATCCTCCCCTCACAGCTTTGTTTGGTGAGGACTTCCCAGTCGGTCACCCAATCTAGTACTACTCTCGCCGAAGCACTTTTAACTTCGGAGTTCTTATGAGATCCGTTGCCAATTTTGCTCCAAAACGCGTCTTACTAACTTGGGAGGGTCTCTTTACATATGTTTCATTGTCATATATTTTCCCAAGCAATGTGAGATTGTGACGACCCCCATTTTACGACCCGTTACCTTCCGGTTCACCCGCGCGGACGTACCACCATCTGGGTTCGGGTTCGTGCAGCCATCGTGCATATACTTACATATCCGGGTCATCACAGTGTGGTATATAGTTATACTTTACTTTATGACTGTACTTGAGTGATACTTAATTATCTAAAACTGACTGTTGGTTATAAAATTGTGATTTAAATATGCAGAAATTATTTGAAGCTAATTATGAGGGAGTCATAAAATAAAAGAAACTCTGCCAATTTTTACAATTTTTTCTCACTAAATTACACATTATAATAAATACATAATTACACAGTCTAATAAATACATAAATTACGGCCCAAATAGTTATACATTTCTGCCTCTGTCGTGTGTAGAAGATTTCTGCACATAATAGAAACTATATTAGCAAATAATGAATGAATGTAACGAACTTCTTTCTCCCACTAAGATATTGTCCGCTTTGGGTGAACTTCTACCCTCACAGATTTGTTTTTTTCAACGAAGGCTTCCCAAGTGATCACCAACTTGATACTACTCTCTCCGGAACACTCTTAACTTTGGATTTTTGATGGGATCTAGAGCAGTTGTACTTCAAAAGACATCTAACAAAAAAATCTTTGACGGGTGTTCACTAGTGCTAGGCAAAAGTATATTCGGTTCGATTCGGTTTTAGAGGAAACCGAACCTAACCGATCAGATTTTGGTTTTGAGTTTGGAGTTTGAAATCGGCTGAGAAATATAACTAATTTTGCCAAATCACTGCCAACATTAACAAGAGCCTGCACACTGGATTTGATCACGAAACAATTGATTGAATCAAAACAAAAAATGAATTCAAAGCAATGAGGTACACAAAGGACTAACTTTATTAATGAAACATGATAATTTCAACTCCGAGTTTTCTACCCCAAAACACCCTGTATCTGCTAAAGCCATATCAACGGCATTCTACACAACAACAGAAGAAAAAAATAATGAAGATAAATAAAAAAGATAAAAAAATAGATTTTCCATAAAGTATCCATAGACAAATTCATGGTATATGCTCTTCAGATTACTCTAAATATGGTATTAGGAAGGCCACTATTGCCGAATATGAGAGACGAACGGACTGATTTTGCTCTCGGTTAAAAATAGAAGAGAGCAAAATCAACAGATTTTGCTTTCGATCAAAAACTCTATCAAAATCATTGATTTTTGCTCCGGTTTCGGTTCATTTTTTGAACACCCAATATTCAATGCCTAAACAAATTGCTGTCGGCCATGCTCGAGCAATCTCCCAAAATAGAACGCTTACAGAAAAAGAGAGAGCAAAATAAGCAGATAAAAGAACACTTACAGGCACAGCGAGTTGAGAGTCGAGAAGTCGAGGTCGAGGTTGCGTCTATCAGAGAGCTTGAGACCTGAGGTCGAGGTTGCATCTACCGCAGAGCTTGAAAGTCGAGGTCGAGCCGTCGAGTGTCGGGTTTGCCCTGTCGTCTGGAGAAGAACTGAAATTAGGGCTTTATTAAAAATGGGAAGAAATGCGGTTCGGTTCGGTTAAGTTCGGTTCTGAATACTCCAAATCAAAAACTGTAATACCCGGCTGTACGGAATATTAGTATTTTAATGTAAATGATATTTTTGTTAATATGTCAAATCAAGTCTATTTTATGGAAAGAAAGCGTTATTATGATCCTAATAATTAATAAGGATTTTAGGAAAATTTCAGAAATTTTAGGAGTTTATCGCTAATTTTACGAGAATTACGTTTATCGTAATATAAAAGATATTTTGGTAAAATTAGTAGACAAGGTCCGAATTGCGAACGGATAGTTTTAATAGAACCCTTATAATGAGTTGGATCTATTAGTGAAACAAGAGAATTTGGAGAAAACGAATCGTTAGCTAATTAACGAAACAAATAGAAAATCAAGGGAAGGGCAAAAAGGTATTTTGCCAAACCAAATTATATTAAAATTTCATTCTTCTCTTTTTCTCTTCTCTAGATCACGATTCTCTCTGGTTTTCTCTCCCTCCTTCCGCGGCTTCTTTCTCTCCCTCACGCGATTCTCCTTTGCCGACGCTCGTTCTTCCTTCAATCGACCTCCGTTCTTCGTGTTTTCTCCTCCGATCAACGCTCTAGGGACAAATCTACAGCTTTCGGACTTTAGTTTTCTGTTTTCACGAAGTTTACCGGTTAGGGTTTCGTTTAGGGTTTTGTTAAAAACGTAAATTAGAGTTGGAAATTCATAGGTTTGCCGTGTTTGTGGATATAATGGACGTGTTGAACGTTATTGAACGAAGTTAAGTTGATTTATGAGGAATGTTAAAGTTAGGGAATTTTAGGGGTTTTCAGAAAAACTCGTTAATGGAAGTTTTGAGGTATCGAGCGTGAAATGCTCGATAAAATGCTTCAATGGATCAAATTAGGGCTTTAAGGAATTTCCTTAGTTAAAGTTTCGTTAAATTTCGACGTTTAATAGTTTAAACTCGTTTTAACGACAATATTGTGAAACTGCCTTAGGTGAACAAAGCTCGTGGACGGAGCCTGGATTGCAATGGACACAAGGTAAGTTCTTGTGATTTACTCTTGCCGATAGGCCTACACCGTACGTCGAAGTCATCTCGAGGAGTTTTGGTGACGTGTTTGTTTAAATTGCTTCGACAATATTGTGAAACTGCCTTAGGTGAACAAAGCTCGTGGACGGAGCCTGGATTGCAATGGACACAAGGTAAGTTCTTGTAATTTACTCTGGCCGATAGGCCTACACCGTACGTCGAAGTCGTCTCGAGGAGTTTTGGTGACGTGTTTGTTCAAATTGCTTTGGTTGGGTAGTTTAAGTTCAGTTGTTCTATAGGTTGTTTGTTATAGTGTTTTGATGGTAATTGTAGTGTTTTGATGGTATGCTCCTTATGTATGTTTATGTTTATATTGAACTGTTCATGCATCAAGGTTTTAAAAATGTCATGAAAATGAATTTATGCACGGATTTCATGAAAAGAACATGCATGTAAAGGCAAGTAAAGTATCACAGTAAACAACCATGACATGGGGTTATCGGGGATGAGGTTTAGATCTGGCGTTCCGTGGTGAGCGGGTTTTCCTCCCTTCAGATGGTGGGTTGTCTAACCACTGGACGTGCCCTATCCATATGTCTAGCGTTTTCGATAACCATAGACTGTGTCACGACCCCGTTAAGGGCCGAGACTAATTCATATTTTCGTGGAGCTTTTACTCTAAATATTCTCTCTGCACATTTTTTTTAACAGAAAGAACTTTAAACCATTGTCATATTCGACTACTTCCGCGAGAGAAGACATCATCCGAGAGAAGACATCATCCGATAGAAGACATCATCCGATAGAAGACATCATCCGAGAGAAGACATCATCCGATAGAAGACATCATCCGAGAGAAGACATCATCCGATAGAAGACATCATCCGATAGAAGACATCATCCGATAGAAGACATCATCCGAGAGAAGACATCATCCGATAGAAGACATCATCCGATAGAAGACATCATCCGATAGAAGACATCATCCGATAGAAGACATCATCCGAGAGAAGACATCATCCGAGAGAAGACATCATCCGATAGAAGACATCATCCGAGAGAAGACATCATCCGAGAGAAGACATCATCCGATAGAAGACATCATCCGATAGAAGACATCATCCGATAGAAGACATCATCCGAGAGAAGACATCATCCGATAGAAGACATCATCCGATAGAAGACATCATCCGATAGAAGACATCATCCGATAGAAGACATCATCCGATAGAAGACATCATCCGATAGAAGACATCATCCGAGAGAAGACATCATCCGAGAGAAGACATCATCCGATAGAAGACATCATCCGAGAGAAGACATCATCCGATAGAAGACATCATCCGATAGAAGACATCATCCGATAGAAGACATCATCCGATAGAAGACATCATCCGAGAGAAGACATCATCCGAGAGAAGACATCATCCGAGAGAAGACATCATCCGATAGAAGACATCATCCGATAGAAGACATCATCCGAGAGAAGACATCATCCGATAGAAGACATCATCCGAGAGAAGACATCATCCGATAGAAGACATCATCCGATAGAAGACATCATCCGAGAGAAGACATCATCCGAGAGAAGACATCATCCGAGAGAAGACATCATCCGATAGAAGACATCATCCGAGAGAAGACATCATCCGAGAGAAGACATCATCCGATAGAAGACATCATCCGAGAGAAGACATCATCCGAGAGAAGACATCATCCGATAGAAGACATCATCCGAGAGAAGACATCATCCGATAGAAGACATCATCCGAGAGAAGACATCATCCGATAGAAGACATCATCCGAGAGAAGACATCATCCGATAGAAGACATCATCCGATAGAAGACATCATCCGATAGAAGACATCATCCGATAGAAGACATCATCCGATAGAAGACATCATCCGAGAGAAGACATCATCCGAGAGAAGACATCATCCGATAGAAGACATCATCCGATAGAAGACATCATCCGATAGAAGACATCATCCGATAGAAGACATCATCCGAGAGAAGACATCATCCGATAGAAGACATCATCCGATAGAAGACATCATCCGAGAGAAGACATCATCCGATAGAAGACATCATCCGATAGAAGACATCATCCGATAGAAGACATCATCCGATAGAAGACATCATCCGATAGAAGACATCATCCGAGAGAAGACATCATCCGATAGAAGACATCATCCGATTGACATGCGTATCCCACGTGACACATTAAGACTCCATCCTATCGCTAAACGACAAAACTTATATACACTCTTCCGATAAAATAAATGACATCATCCGATAGAAGACATCATCCGAGAGAAGACATCATCCGATGGAAGACATCATCCGATCGTCAAGTGTATCCCACGTGATTCATAAAACTCCATCCGATAGCTAAACGACAAAACTCATATACACTCATCCGATAAAATAAAGAACATCATCCGATAGAAGACATTATCCGATAGAAGACATCATCCGAGAGAAGACATCATCCGATGGAAGACATTGAAGTGACATCATACCGATGAAGACATTCATCGATCGGCATCCCACGTGATTCATGAAACTTCATCCGGTAGCTAAACGACAAAACTCATATACACTCATTCGATAAAATAAACAACATCATCCGATAGAAGACATTATCCGATAGAGGACATCATCCGATCGACGGGAAACCTTAATATACCAAACGACTTAAACCGACAGAAAATATCCATCGAAGGACATGAAACCTTGACATTTACCTACAGAGAACATCCTGAATTTCACAACTCCCAACACGACTAACACAAACTTGTATTGACATAAACCATAGACATATTCTGAGTATGCATAGCGGAAGACTTAAATAAAAACAGATCATTCACAACTCAGAAATCAATCATACAAGTTTACTAGAATTCAACGTTTTTAAGAAAAATCCCTTCTACTTAAACTTCAATATTCATAAACCTTACTAATATCTTAAAGGTAGCAACCAGGGATCATATTCGCCTTTCCAGTCACACACTGTCACCCTGAGCGTCATCCAGCAACCAGTCTTAAACATCTTCGCAGAATTTGAAACCTCACCTGTTTGTTCTTCACCTACATCATAAGGTTTAAACTATAAGCCTAATGTTTAGTAAGGAATGCAATGCTAACATGTATGCATGAATGCACAGTTTAAGGAAAATATATATTCTCATGAGTCTTTTCTTGTACTTGTTCATGTTCGTGCTCATATTCATCATTCATATTTATCATTTACGTTGTATGGATTAATGAAGGATTTGTGCCGGTAAAGGGGGTTCGACAGTGAAAGTGTACAAAGTCCATTGCAGGTCGTATTTTTGGTCTCTCTTTTGGACAGTGACACACGTCAAACCGCCCCCAACCCTCTCCTAATCCATGTTGTATCGGTTTCATATTCATATCTTGTTCATGAGAGAAAACATGCACTTAAAACATTTTCATATATTTAAGAAACATCCATGATGCATGAGCAAGGATACTCTTGGTTCATCATTCTAATTATTCTATCAGTTCAAGTGTGATGACCCGAATGTGAACGTATGTGTACAACTGCGAGGCAAACCTAGGGTTGCGGGGCAAACCTCGGGACCTAAGCCGAGTGTAGGCGAATCCCGGAGTCGAGTATAGGCGAATCCCGGGTCGTAAAGAGAGGGTCGTCACAATCCTACATCGCTTGGAGAAGTATGTGAAAATGAAACATATGTAAAGAGACCGTCCCAACATAGCAAGATGCGTTTTGGAGCACGATTGGCAACGGATCCCATAAGAACTCCGAAGTTAAAAGTGCTTCGGCGAGAGAAATTTCAGGTTGGGTGACCTTCTGGGAAGTTCTCGCCAAACAAAGCCGTGAGGGGAGGATATTGGGCTGCGGCCCAATCCCCAAAGCGGACAATATCTTGCTGGGAATAGGGGTCGTTACAAATGGTATCAGAGTCTGTACCCAATCGGAAATGTGGCCAACGAGGACGTTGGGCCCCCGAGGGGGGGTGATTGTGATGACCCGAATGCGAACGTATGTGTACGACTGCGGGGCAAACCTCGGGTTGCGGGGCAAACCTCGGGACCTAAGCCGAGTGTAGGCGAATCCCGGACTCGAGTATAGGCGAATCCCAGGTCGTAAAGAGGGGGTCGTCACAATTCCACATCGCTTGGGGAAGTATGTGGAAATGAAACATATGTAAAGAGACCGTCCCAACATAGCAAGACGCATTTTGGAGCACGATTGACAACGGATCCTATAAGAACTCCGAAGTTAAAAGTGCTTCGGCGAGAGCAATTCCAGGTTGGGTGACCTTCTGGGAAGTTCTCGCCAAACAAAGCCGTGAGGAGAGGATAAGGGTCGTTACATCAAGTATCATAACCAACAGACAATAGCTCAGATAATCTTTAAACATAAAAAAAAAGTTTCTAACTAATACCCTCGTGATGTAGAGCCCTAACGGTCGGGTATTCCTACACATTCACTTACCTGGTTTCCTTAGCAAATGGAGCACTTCTCTGCAATCTTCTTCACCTAGAACATTTCACATTACAGAGTTAAACAAAATCCTAAAAGTCATAACCAATAGTTATCCTAAAATCTAACACATTTGTACTTCTAGGTTCTCTAGTCAGCACTTTGTGTGCGTGGATTCAGTTTCCAGATCCTAAAAGATTCAACCTAGCAGCTGTACATAGTCGATTATCTTAATGTCCAGATTCAAATCGGAAATGCCATTACTAAATGCAGATTAAAATGTCACTAAAATAACTCTGCCATTGAAGAATCCGAAACTACAGAGCTTAGCTGAAAAATAGAGCTCAAAATGGTTAACCAGCAACTACATTGTCGAGTCTTACCTAGGGAGTGAATTCGTCGGGGTTGAGACTGAAGAATCAGTCGCCGAAAAGAGCTGTAGCTAGCTGAGAGAGAGAGCTCTGAAGAAGAGAGAAATCGCCGAGAGTGAATGTGTCGGCTACAGTGAGGTTTTAGTGAGATTTAAGGTTTCAATTTTCTATTTATACCAATTGCAATCCCTCAAAATTACAATTCTGCCACCACACAATTAAAAATCAAATAAGCCTTGGCATTAAATTCAAATCAAAGGACCAAAAATAAATGTGACAGTTAATTCGGTTAAGAAGATCACCTGGCCGGGATTGTCGGGTGTTACATCCACCCCTCCTTAAACAAAATTTTCGTCCTCGAAAATTGCTCAAACAAAGAGCTCTAGATACCTATCCAGCATATCCTGCTGCCGCTCCCAGGTAGCTTCTTCAATACCTCGATTCATCCACAAAACTTTTACCAGTGGGATCTTTTTGTTCCACAGAGTCTTAGTTGCAGATTCCATAATCCTTACAGGTTTCTCTTCATACATTAGCGTCGGCTCGATATCGATTTCATTTGGTTCAACAACATGTGTCGGATCACGTATACATTTCCTTAACATTGACACATGAAAGACATTATGAACCTTTTCTAATGATGGAGGCAATTGCAGTTTGTAAGCTGTACCACCAATCCTTGCCAAGACAGGGAACGGTCCGATAAATCACGGATTAAGCTTTTCCTTCTTGCCAAATCTTAAAACTCCCTTGAATGGTGAAACTTTTAGGAAAACTTCATCTCCGACAGCAAACTCAAGATCTCTCTTTCTTTGGTCTACATAATTCTTCTGTCGACTTTGAGCAGTCATCATCCTCTTCCTAATTGTGGCAATCTTTTCTGTCATCTGCTGCAAAATTTCAGGACCTAGGAGTCTTGCTTCGCCAACTTCATCCCAATATAAAGGTGATCTGCATTTCTTGTCATACAATGCTTCACAAGGTGTTATACCGATAGTGGACTGGTAACTGTTGTTGTAGGAGAATTCAACCAAGGGCAGATGTTGGCTCCAAGATGTTTGGAAATCTAGCACACATGCTCTCAACATATCCTCGAGTATCTGAATAGTCCTCTCATATTGTCCATCAGTCTGCGGGTGAAAAGCAGTGCTAAAGGATAACTTTGTACCTAGCGTACTTTGTAAACTTTTCCAAAAGCGTGAGGTGAACCTAGGATCACGATCGGAGACAATAGACACTGGAATACCATGCAATCTGATGATTTCCTAAACATAAAGATTAGCTCGCTGGTCCATCATGTAGGTTGTCCTTACTGGTAGGAAATGAGCTGATTTTGTCATCCTGTCAATTATAACCCAAATGCTATCATGGCCTTTAGTTGTCCTAGGCAGTCCCACAACAAAATCCATGGCAATGTGTTCCCACTTCCATTCGGGGATCTGTAAGGGTTGAAGAGTACCCCCTGGACGTTGATGCTCTGCCTTAACTTGTTGGCAAACAAAACATGATTCCACATACTTGACAACATTCCTCTTCAAATTCGGCCACCAATAAAGTAATTTTAAGTCCCAATACATCTTGGTGCTACAAGAATGTACAGAAAATGGGGACGAGTATGCCTCGGCCAAAATCATCTTATGTAATTCCTCATAACTCGGAATGTACCATCGATTCCTAAATCTTAGAATACCATCCTTGGAGAGACTAAACTCAAAGGAGGCATCCTTTAACTTGCTCATCACACTACTATTTTCCTTCGAGTCCTTTTGTTGTGCTTCTTCGATCCTATCCAAGATGGTTGGTTGAATAGTTACTCCCGCAAGTAATTCAGACAATTCGGAAACTATTTCCAATTCAAACTTCTAAACTTTCATCCTCAAAGGTGTAGACATGGTTGACACTGCTGGCTGCATTGTCATCGACATCCTACTCAATGCGTCAGCTACAGCATTAGCCTTACCCGGGTGATACTTGATCTCAAAGTCATAATCCTTGACAAACTCCAACCAACGTCTTTGCCTCATATTCAATTCCTTTTGAGTGAAAATGTACTTCAGGCTTTTATGGTCAGAAAACACCTCACACTGTTGACCATACAAATAATGTCTCCAAATCTTCAAAGCAAAAACAACCGCGGCTAATTCCAGATCATGAGTGGGGTAATTCTGCTCATAACTCTTTAGCTGTCTGGAGGCATACGCCACAACCTTGCCTTCTTGCATCAAAACACACCCCAGACCAACTTTGGATGCATCACAGTAAACACTAAACTTCCCTTCTTCGGTTGGGAGAGTCAATAGAGGGGCTGTCGTCAACTTCAACTTAAGTGTCTGGAAGCTATCTTCACAAGCCTTAGTCCAAGTGTATTTGGTGTCTTTCTTTGTTAAATTAGTTAAAGGCTTAGCTATCATAGAGAATCCCTTAATGAACTTTCTATAATAACCTGCCAGACCAAGGAAACTACGGACTTCACTGACATTCCTTGGCTATGGCCAGTCCTTAACAGCCTGAATCTTGGTTGGATCTATTGATATGCCCTCAACAGAAATGACATGGCCTAAGAAATTGACCTTATCCAACCAGAACTCACATTTGGACAACTTGGCATAGAGTTGCTGCTGTCTTAATGTCGTCACGACCACTCTTAAATGCTCTGCATGGTCAGCTTAAGTCCGTGAGTAAATTAAGATATCGTCTATGAACACAATTACAAACTTGTTCAAGTACTCACGAAACACCCGATTCATCAAGTCCATAAAAGCTGCAGGCGCATTTGTCAGTCCAAACAACATTACAAGAAATTCATAGTGTCCATAGCGGGTTCTGAAGGCTGTCTTTGGTATATCTCCCTCTTTAACCTTCAGTTGGTAATAACCCGAACGTAAGTCAGTTTTTGAAAACACCTTAGCTCCTTGTAGTTGGTCAAACAGATCATCAATTCGGGGTAAAAGATATTTATTTTTAATTGTCAACTTGTTTAGCTCTCTGTAGTCTATGCACATTCTAAGAGAACCATCTTTCTTCTTAACGAATAAAACAGGTGCTGTCACGCCCCAAAGGGGACCCGCAACAGAACGGGAAACGACCCGGCCCAAAAAGAACTAGATCGTCCGACCCTTAACATCAAATTTCACCAAACGCAGCGGAGTATTAACCAATTAAGATTTAGGGCCCAGACAGATAAATAAATAGGTCCAACAAGTGACACCAGATGATGTAATGATATAAGTCCAAATAAAATAACACGTGAATTAAATACAACAAAGCTTACACATCCACAGTTGTGTCTCATCTTAAAACATAAGATACTTCCTCAAGAAAAATTTATTAAAACAGAGGACTTCTGCAAAGTGATTATTCCCGTGTCGATAATTAAATTCTCCTTTACTGAATCCTGAAAAATAGTAGTCGTTTGGGGTGAGTCGACTAAACTCAATAGGGATAGAGTTTATTTCCAGCAGTTATAAAATATTATGCAGAAATTTAATAAAAATGCAGTTTTCAATTTAAATAGATGATCGGTGAAAATGGAGCCTCTCATGGACTCCGAGCACACTGGGCCATAGGCCAAAACATCGACATCAGGCGGTCGCACGCCATAATTACCCTGATCAGGTTTAGGGTTTCGCGCCCATGGACACGGCTCTTCAGCTGTCCTATTACTTCTAGTTAAAACCACACAATTTTTATTAATGATAAAGTATGCAGTTGATAAATGTGTGAATGAAAATAATAGCATAAAATTAAATGAACATTTTATGCCAAATAAATGAATTTAATTAATGAATTAAAAATAATAATATTTAACCAAAAATAAAATAAACCCCTACCTCGATTGCATTTACCACAAGTCAAACTCAACAAATTCAAGAGTCTAAGCAATGAGTCCACAGCTTAATTCGATAAATTGGTACCCTACAAAGAATAAAGTCATTCATTATTTTCAAGCTATCTTATCTCATAATTTACTCTCAAAAGGTGGTATGTATCAATTTGGGCAGGAACCCATAAATTTGGTCTTATGTCCTTAACGGTTTGAGTTTGACGATAAAGAGTATATAACTTCGTTCTAACAATTTCTGACATTGCCCATAGTAACATGCAAATTCTCCAAAAATGGGTCAAATCTACAATCTTCTTCCAAATATTAAATTTCTTATTTTTGCTAACAAGTTAATCTACCATATTTCAGATCATATGTTCAAGCCTTTTAAATCCACAAATTTAAAGTTTCCCCATAACCATAACAGAGAGAAAACATCCAAATTCAATGAAGATTATGAGAAAACTTGACTTAAGGAGGTTATCTTTATTCTCTCTGCAAAAATATCTCTTCCATTTACACTATAAGAACAAAGAACATAACAACTTTATTCTCCAAGGTAAGAAGAAAGTCCACCATTAATCCATCTCTTCCAAATATGACAGATAAATAAAATATAAAAAAAAAAAAAAAATCTAAAAAAAAAAAAATCTAAAAAAAAAAAAAAAATCTAAAAAAAAAAAAATCTAAAAAAAAAAAAATCTAAAAAAAAAAAAACAAAAAAAAAAAAATCTAAAAAAAAAAAAATCTAAAAAAAAAAAAAATCTAAAAAAAAAAAAAATCTAAAAAAAAAAAAAAAATCTAAAAAAAAAAAAAAATCTAAAAAAAAAAAAAAAAAAATCTAAAAAAAAAAAAAAATCTAAAAAAAAAAAAATCTAAAAAAAAAAAAAAAAAATCTAAAAAAAAAAAAAAAAATCTAAAAAAAAAAAAAAAATCTAAAAAAAAAAAAAAAAAAAAAAATCTAAAAAAAAAAAAAAAAAAACAAAAAAAAAAAAATCTAAAAAAAAAAAAATCTAAAAAAAAAAAAAATCTAAAAAAAAAAAAAAAATCTAAAAAAAAAAAAATCTAAAAAAAAAAAAAATCTAAAAAAAAAAAAATCTAAAAAAAAAAAAAAAATCTAAAAAAAAAAAAATCTAAAAAAAAAAAAAAAATCTAAAAAAAAAAAAACAAAAAAAAAAAAAAATCTAAAAAAAAAAAAATCTAAAAAAAAAAAAAATCTAAAAAAAAAAAAAAAAATCTAAAAAAAAAAAAATCTAAAAAAAAAAAAATCTAAAAAAAAAAAAAAAAAATCTAAAAAAAAAAAAAAAAATCTAAAAAAAAAAAAATCTAAAAAAAAAAAAATCTAAAAAAAAAAAAATCTAAAAAAAAAAAAATCTAAAAAAAAAAAAATCTAAAAAAAAAAAAAAAAAATCTAAAAAAAAAAAAAATCTAAAAAAAAAAAAAAATCTAAAAAAAAAAAAACAAAAAAAAAAAAATCTAAAAAAAAAAAAATCTAAAAAAAAAAAAAATCTAAAAAAAAAAAAAAAAAATCTAAAAAAAAAAAAAATCTAAAAAAAAAAAAATCTAAAAAAAAAAAAAACAAAAAAAAAAAAATCTAAAAAAAAAAAAAAAAATCTAAAAAAAAAAAAAAATCTAAAAAAAAAAAAACAAATAAAAAAAAAAAAAAATCTAAAAAAAAAAAAATCTAAAAAAAAAAAAAATCTAAAAAAAAAAAAATCTAAAAAAAAAAAAATCTAAAAAAAAAAAAAACAAAAAAAAAAAAAATCTAAAAAAAAAAAAATCTAAAAAAAAAAAAAAATCTAAAAAAAAAAAAATCTAAAAAAAAAAAAATCTAAAAAAAAAAAAATCTAAAAAAAAAAAAAAATCTAAAAAAAAAAAAAAATCTAAAAAAAAAAAAAAAATCTAAAAAAAAAAAAAAAAAAAATCTAAAAAAAAAAAAAATCTAAAAAAAAAAAAATCTAAAAAAAAAAAAATCTAAAAAAAAAAAAATCTAAAAAAAAAAAAATCTAAAAAAAAAAAAATCTAAAAAAAAAAAAATCTAAAAAAAAAAAAATCTAAAAAAAAAAAAAAATCTAAAAAAAAAAAAATCTAAAAAAAAAAAAATCTAAAAAAAAAAAATCTCATGTCCTCAACTTATCGTTAAAAGTGAAATGTCTCTTAGACTATCCATTTGTCGTAAGGTGATAAGTCAAGTCTAAGCTATTTCATTTCTTAAAATCCTTAGCATGAGCTCAAAAACTTAGACATATACTTTGAGTTTCTATAAAATAGCACTAAGTGATGTCTTCCACAAAAGTCTTTTAAATTTAAACAGAGAAATTTATCCACTTACAGATGAAATGATGGTTGACAAACAATTCATAAAAATTTCGACATTAAAATGCCCGTGCACAATCCCCATTATAGGTAACAAAATCCATCGTAATGTCTCCAAATGTCCACTCCAAATACGCAATCTTGAATAATCTAGCACGTTTCTAATGTTCAGTCCTAGACTATAGATAAGTCAAAGTTCAACCATATATCATACTACTATATTCAGTTCCATGGCAATCCATCCAAAATTTGACTACATTAACAATGTCATTTGATCTCATAATTTTGTCCTTGCAAAATATAAATGCACCAACTCAACTTTCTCATCTTACATTACTCAACTGACCAAACATTTTGTTAAATTCATGATTAAGTATTTCCTTGATATGTCGCAAAATAGTAGGAGCTATATTAAATTACATACAAAAACCATCAGATCAATGATTCAACCTCTCACTTCTAGGTCTTGTCAAAAGACGCTCTCAATCTTTTCACCCTGAATATAAAATAAAGTCTTTAGGGTGTCAACCAAAACACTGTCATATCATTAACTCACCAGTATGACTTTTCAAGATAAAATTACAACCAACTTTATATAATCAAACTTTCCCTTTTATATGAGATTCTAATCACGTTGACTAAAGTGATATACATATTTAAATGACATATAAACCAACTTACTTTCACACCTTACAAAAAAATTTGTCACATGGAGACAAAAGATTGTTAAGATCAACCGTAATCCATAAGTGGTGTAAGTTCACTTTTAATACCTCAATCTTCACAATACTTATACATGAACTCTACAAGGATGTATTATCACACGTTCAAAATGTACAACCCGTGCATCTAAATAAATCTCTTTTATCAATCACTATCGATCACTGTCAACTTAGGTGTCAGTCTCTCAATCCGTGTCTAACTTTTAAGGTTGACAGATTCCTTCATTTCAAACATTCTCAACATTTACGTAGATTATCAAATGTCATCGCCTCAACAACAACAACAACAACTAGCTAATTTTCAAAAATATAAATATCAATAATATTCTTTGGTTGCTCCCAATCCAACACGGTCACAATAAGCTTGATCCAATGAAAGGTCACCTTAAGTAACATTGTCTATTAATTATTTAACTTTAGTAATCCAAAAGCAACATTTCTTTCATTGAGTATATAACCGAGATGTGTAAAAGGAGTCAAAAGATTGGACATAGAAGACAAATGTCATCGCCTCAACAACAACAACAACAACTAGCTAATTTTCAAAAATATAAATATCAATACTATTTAACACACGGTCAAATAAGCTGACAAGAAAGGTCACCCATGTCTATTTATTAATTGAGTAATCCAAAAAAATTTTATTGTATATAACCGAGTTTTTACATTCTCACAAACACAGGTGTTTAAATGTGTAGTGCTCAACATAAAGGCTTAACATGACCAATTAGGAACGCAAACCCTTTACATAAGTGGCATTTGCAAGTCAACATCAAATACTCCAAAAACCATAGAATAGATTTCTTAACATTCTCCTCTGATATACCAATCTATGGTAACATTAATCTAACACCTGACAATCAAATTCAGTTACGTCAATGATAATGTCTTTAATTGAATCATAAAGGTACATCCCACGGTGCAGTACCCATGCAAGCCCAACGCTATAAATCATTCCATTTTGTACGCAGACTTCTTCACTAAACTGAAATTATTATTAATAGAGTATAAAAAATTGGAGCAATGGTAGATTCAAATTAATGCAACATAATGACATATAAATCTCGTGGTCGGGTGGTAACCCGGGCATATCCTCAAGAACAGATGTCAGAACACATGATTACAACCGACAAATCTAGATACCTCTTCACTGTCACATGGTCACCACTAATAAAAGAAGCACACCACCAAAATGCTTTAATCTTCTACACTCGTTACATAAGCCAATAATATAATGTCAATATAAGGCTAGCACCATGTGTTTGTCTAATGTTCACTTAACAAGCCTACAAACATGGTTAACAAGAATCATTATGAAATAATTTTCGTACACACATGGTGACTACCAAAACACTTCAACAAAAAATGTTGAAATTGGTGTTTACAAAAGAATTTTGTAAAGTCCAACCTCACTCAACTTGTGAAAATAAATAGTTGTACTAGGAACAACGCATCAACCACACTAATCATAGAAGTTAACCCTTTAACTATATAAGCATGTCTAAAAAGTCCATCTTCTATGACTCTTAATATTCATCATAATAGACCATTTCCAATCATCTCTCTTCTTATACTTATTTAAACAATTTCTAAAGTCAAATTCTTTATACTTTGAACAACAAAATAGAACCGGACTATATCCTCGTTAGTCATAAACAGATTTTATTACTCTGATACTTTTTAAACTTATCATTAATTTATCGCAACCAACACCTTAATACTACAAGACAACTCTATAATTTGACAATATTTTTCTAAAAATAAAGGTTCTCTCATAACAATCTTGATCCAAGAATCTTTAACCACTTCAACAAAGACCTATCCTTGAGCCGAAACACACAAAATGAAGACATATTAAGAACGTTCACCCATATTTTGTTGAACTGAGAATATACGTACAATTCGTCTTTGAATTAAAATTTACGAACAACAATCCCTAACTCGGACTAAAGAATTCCCAGTAAAACAATATAAGTCTTGAATTTTCTAGAAGAAACCAATACTTATATCATAAGATGTATTTCTTATTTTTCAGATAATCTCAAAGGTTCACAAACTAATCCAAAAGAGTTCTAATCCTCTTATTCCATCCCTTATATCAATTTACGAAGCGTACACTTACCGTTTCTCCATTTATTTCCAACTACTCTAAACCACATATGCACGTATATGAAATATCCTCATTCTCTAGCGAACAACCTCGAGATGCTTTCCAAATAGCATATTTGACCCAATCAGCCTTTGTATCACATCCTTAGGCACCAGAATAATTCTCGTATATCATCACATCATCTATCTTATAAGTGTCACTTTTCAAGATGGGCAACCTTTGCTCTGATACCATTTTTTCTGTCACGCCCCAAAGGGGACCCGCAACAGAACGGGGAACGACCCGGCCCAAAAAGAACTAGATCGTCCGACCCTTAACATCAAATTTCACCAAACGCAGCAGAGTATTAACCAATTAAGATTTAGGGCCCAGACAGATAAATAAATAGGTCCAACAAGTGACACCAGATGATGTAATGATATAAGTCCAAATAAAATAACACGTGAATTAAATACAACAAAGCTTACACATCCACAGTTGTGTCTCATCTTAAAACATAAGATACTTCCTCAAGAAAAATTTATTAAAACAGAGGACTTCTGCAAAGTGATTATTCCCGTGTCGATAATTAAATTCTCCTTTACTGAATCCTGAAAAATAGTAGTCGTTTGGGGTGAGTCGACTAAACTCAATAGGGATAGAGTTTATTTCCAGCAGTTATAAAATATTATGCAGAAATTTAATAAAAATGCAGTTTTCAATTTAAATAGATGATCGGTGAAAATGGAGCCTCTCATGGACTCCGAGCACACTGGGCCATAGGCCAAAACATCGACATCAGGCGGTCGCACGCCATAATTACCCTGATCAGGTTTAGGGTTTCGCGCCCAAGGACACGGCTCTTCAGCTGTCCTATTACTTCTAGTTAAAACCACACAATTTTTATCAATGATAAAGTATGCAGTTGATAAATGTGTGAATGAAAATAATAGCATAAAATTAAATGAACATTTTATGCCAAATAAATGAATTTAATTAATGAATTAAAAATAATAATATTTAACCGAAAATAAAATAAACCCCTACCTCGATTGCATTTACCACAAGTCAAACTCAACAAATTCAAGAGTCTAAGCAATGAGTCCACAGCTTAATTCGATAAATTGGTACCCTACAAAGAATAAAGTCATTCATTATTTTCAAGCTATCTTATCTCATAATTTACTCTCAAAAGGTGGTATGTATCAATTTGGGCAGGAACCCATAAATTTGGTCTTATGTCCTTAACGGTTTGAGTTTGACGATAAAGAGTATATAACTTCGTTCTAACAATTTCTGACATTGCCCATAGTAACATGCAAATTCTCCAAAAATGGGTCAAATCTACAATCTTCTTCCAAATATTAAATTTCTTATTTTTGCTAACAAGTTAATCTACCATATTTCAGATCATATGTTCAAGCCTTTTAAATCCACAAATTTAAAGTTTCCCCATAACCATAACAGAGAGAAAACATCCAAATTCAATGAAGATTATGAGAAAACTTGACTTAAGGAGGTTAATCTTTATTCTCTCTGCAAAAATATCTCTTCCATTTACACTATAAGAACAAAGAACATAACAACTTTATTCTTCCAAGGTAAGAAGAAAGTCCAACCATTAATCCATCTCTTCCAAAATATGACAGATAAATAAAAATACAAGGGTTTGGATTCTTACTTCCAAATCATTCTTCGTCCAATCTTGTCTCACCAGAGTTGAAGAGGAATACGCCAATAATGTTTTGAAACAAAAATCGTTGGAATCGGAGACCAAATCGCCATCGGTTGGTTTTCTCTCTAGGTTTCTATTTCTCTGTTCTTAGGAGGCGGGTTCTGGGAGATAAAAAAAACTGAAACAAAAATGAGAACTTAAAGGAGGAAGAGAAGGAGTGTACAGGTGGCAATCAATTTAGGGAAAGGAAAATTACATTTTTATCCTCTAACGGTTTCTCCTCCAAAATCAAATGCTGGATTTCACAGGTGCACCCCAGGGAGAATTACTAGGGCGTATAAATCCCTTGTCTACTAATTCCTGTAGTTGGACTTTTAATTCTTTCAACTCAACAGGTGCCATGCGGTAGGGGTTCTTAGACACAGGCAATGCTTCGGGGGTATGTATCAATTATAAACTCAATTTCTCTATCCGGTGGCAACCCGGGCAAGCCATCCAAGAATGCCTCTGGAAACTCTCGAACTATAGGAATATCTTGCAGTTCTATCCTACTTTTCACCCGATCATCAATTACACTAGCTAGAAAACTCTCACAACCCTCTTTCAACAACCGCTGGGTTTCTAGTGAGGATACAATTGGCATTTTACTTATCTTAGGAATAGCTTGGAAGGAATACCGATTGCCATTCGGGGGTCAGAACTCAACTAATCCAGACCTACAACTTATCGTGGCATGATGTCTGAATAACCAATCCATTCCTAGTATAATTTCATATCCCTTCATGTCAATTACGATCAATTCTACATACAACTTCTTATCTCCTAGGGTCACAATATCACCTTTTACTACCTTTTCTGAGTGTAAAGACTTCCATGACGGTAACATAACACTAAATGACCTCTCGGCTGGCAAGGGTTCTAAATTATGCTTACGTACAAACAAGGTTGCCACAAACGAGTGAGTTGCTCCCGTATCTATAAGTGTATAAGCAGAAATACCACAGATCGTAATCGTACATGTTATGACTGTATGTGGCACTTCATCCTCATCCTCCATCAAGACATAGACTCTTGGTGCCACCCTCGCTCTATTCGGGTCCGGCGGCATGGGGCAGTCCCTAACAATGCGTCCAACCTTATCACATCTATAACAGCGGCCAAAATGTAACTTGCATTCGTCGGGGTGATTCTTCTGACAGGTGGGGCATAGGGGAGCCAGTGGTTGTTTCCCTTTTCCCTGGTCATCGTTCTGATTGAAAGGTCTCTTAACATCTTTCTGTTGTTGCTGAGGCCCCCTATTCTGCTGTGGCTGCCAACCTTTGTTCTGTCGTGGTGGTGGTTGAGCCTCTCTGGTAAACTTCTTCGACTGCTCACGTTGTTCTTGTAACGTTACCTCAACCTCTTCCAGTTCTATGACCTTAGCTGTCACCTCAGAAAACGGCACATTGTGAATTCCCGCAGTCTTTACTCCTTTATACAAGCCTGGTTTTAGTCCATGAACAAATTGGTGGATCTTGTCTTCTTCATCTTCTATCATACGGGGTGCAAACCGAGATAACGCCTCAAACTTACATATATAATCGGCCACAGAACCAGTTTGACGAAGCTGCATAAATTCCATCTTCTTGCTAGTCCGAACAGCTCGGCTAAAGTACTTGTCATAGAAGGCAGTCTTAAACATTCCCCAGGTCATAGCTCCTATATTCACGGTGCTCTGGATCGAGTCCCACCAATGCCTCGCATCCAGTTCCAAGTGGAAGACAACACACGTGACCTTATCTCCTTCATCCACTTTTGCATACTTGAACATGTCCTCCATCTTCCGGACCCATTCCTCAGCATAAACAGGATCCGAAACTTGACCATTAAACGTCGGAGGTTGAAGTCGATGGAAACGCTCGTCACCATGATCTTGAGCTGCATTAGTGCTAGAATTTCCTTGTTTCTCCCTAGTGGCTACAAGTTGCTCGATCTGACGGGATTGACGGATAACCAACTCTGTTAGTTGGGCGATAGTAGTACTATCCACATTGTCCTCTCTTTGCTGACCTCTCACCATTATGAAATTCCTAAACAAATAGTCACAAATGCATCTTAACTAATAACATTACTAAAATTGTAAACACTTACAGTTGCCGGAGTGTACTCAGGTGACAGTCAGTGCTAGAAAGTAGTCTGCAGAATCAATTTTAGAACCTGGTTTTGCTTTGATACCATAGTTGTCACGACCCCGTTAAGAGCCGAGACTAATTCATATTTTCGTGGAGCTTTTACTCTAAATATTCTCTCTGCACATTTTTTTTAACAGAAAGAACTTTAAACCATTGTCATATCTGACAAAACTAACTCTTCAACACTCAACTCATCCATAAAACTGTCGGCATAGAAGACATCATCCGATGGAAGACATCATCCGATGGAAGACATCATCCGATGGAAGACATCATCCGATGGAAGACATCATCCGATGGAAGACATCATCCGATGGAAGACATCATCCGATGGAAGACATCATCCGATGGAAGACATCATCCGATGGAAGACATCATCCGATGGAAGACATCATCCGATGGAAGACATCATCCGATGGAAGACATCATCCGATGGAAGACATCATCCGATGGAAGACATCATCCGATGGAAGACATCATCCGATGGAAGACATCATCCGAGAGAAGACATCATCCGAGAGAAGACATCATCCGAGAGAAGACATCATCCGAGAGAAGACATCATCCGATGGAAGACATCATCCGATGGAAGACATCATCCGATGGAAGACATCATCCGATGGAAGACATCATCCGATGGAAGACATCATCCGATGGAAGACATCATCCGAGAGAAGACATCATCCGAGAGAAGACATCATCCGATGGAAGACATCATCCGATGGAAGACATCATCCGATGGAAGACATCATCCGATGGAAGACATCATCCGAGAGAAGACATCATCCGATGGAAGACATCATCCGAGAGAAGACATCATCCGAGAGAAGACATCATCCGAGAGAAGACATCATCCGATGGAAGACATCATCCGATGGAAGACATCATCCGAGAGAAGACATCATCCGAGAGAAGACATCATCCGATGGAAGACATCATCCGATGGAAGACATCATCCGATGGAAGACATCATCCGATGGAAGACATCATCCGAGAGAAGACATCATCCGATGGAAGACATCATCCGATGGAAGACATCATCCGATGGAAGACATCATCCGATGGAAGACATCATCCGATGGAAGACATCATCCGAGAGAAGACATCATCCGATGGAAGACATCATCCGATGGAAGACATCATCCGAGAGAAGACATCATCCGATGGAAGACATCATCCGATGGAAGACATCATCCGATGGAAGACATCATCCGATGGAAGACATCATCCGATGGAAGACATCATCCGATGGAAGACATCATCCGATGGAAGACATCATCCGATGGAAGACATCATCCGATGGAAGACATCATCCGATGGAAGACATCATCCGATGGAAGACATCATCCGATGGAAGACATCATCCGATGGAAGACATCATCCGATAGAAGACATTATCCGATAGAAGACATTATCCGATAGAAGACATTATCCGATAGAAGACATCATCCGATGGAAGACATCATCCGATGGAAGACATCATCCGAGAGAAGACATCATCCGATGGAAGACATCATCCGATGGAAGACATCATCCGATGGAAGACATCATCCGATAGAAGACATTATCCGATAGAAGACATTATCCGATAGAAGACATTATCCGATAGAAGACATCATCCGAGAGAAGACATCATCCGATGGAAGACATCATCCGATGGAAGACATCATCCGAGAGAAGACATCATCCGATGGAAGACATCATCCGAGAGAAGCATTCCAGTTCCAAGTGGAAGACAACACACGTGACCTTATCTCCTTCATCCACTTTTGCATACTTGAACATGTCCTCCATCTTCGGACCCATTCCTCAGCATATAACAGGATCCGAAACTTGACCATTAAACGTCGGAGGTGAAGTCGATGGAACGCTGTCACCATGATCTTGAGCTGCATAGTGCTAGAATTTCCTTGTTTCTCCCTAGGGCTACAAGTTGCTCGATCTGACGGGACTTGACGGGATAACCAACTCTGTTAGTTGGGCGATAGTAGTACTATCCGATAGAAGACATCATCCGAGAGAAGACATCATCCGATGGAAGACATCATCCGAGAGAAGACATCATCCGAGAGAAGACATCATCCGATGGAAGACATCATCCGATAGAAGACATTATCCGATAGAAGACATTATCCGATAGAAGACATTATCCGATAGAAGACATTATCCGATAGAAGACATTATCCGATAGAAGACATTATCCGATAGAAGACATTATCCGATAGAAGACATTATCCGATAGAAGACATTATCCGATAGAAGACATTATCCGATAGAAGACATTATCCGATAGAAGACATTATCCGATAGAAGACATTATCCGATAGAAGACATTATCCGATAGAAGACATTATCCGATAGAAGACATTATCCGATAGAAGACATTATCCGATAGAAGACATTATCCGATAGAAGACATTATCCGATAGAAGACATTATCCGATAGAAGACATTATCCGATAGAAGACATCATCCGAGAGAAGACATCATCCGAGAGCAGAGCGACTAACCTCAGACATTGATTTCAAAACACGATCGGGCAGAAGGAAGGTGCCCTCAGACCTCACGACTTCATCGTTCCCGAGGTTGCATGGATTTGCAGACATCCACCGATCAACATGTGTATCCCACGTGCCACATTAAACTTAATCCGATCGCTAAACGATAAGACTTATACACACTCAATCCGATAGAATAAACAACATCATCCGATTGACATGCGTATCCCACGTGACACATTAAGACTCAATCTGATCGCTAAACGACAAAACTTATATACACTCTTCCGATAAAATAAACGACATCATTCGATAGAAGACATCATCCGAGAGAAGACATCATCCGATGGAAGACATCATCCGATCGTCACGTGCATCCCACGTGATTCATAAAACTCCATCCGATAGCTAAACGACAAAACTCATATACACTCATCCGATAAAATAAACAACATCATCCGATAGAAGACATTATCCGATAGAAGACATCATCCGAGAGAAGACATCATCCGATGGAAGACATCATCCTGTCGTCACGTGCATCCCACGTGATTCATAAAACTTCATCCGATAGCTAAACGACAAAACTCATATACACTCATCAGATAAAATAAACAACATCATCCGATAGAAGACATTATCCGATAGAGGACATCATCCGATGGAAGACATCATCCGATCGACGGGAAACCTTAACTTACCAAACGACTTAAACCGACAGAAAACATCCATCGACGGACATGAAACCTTGACATTTACCTACAGAGAACATCCTGAATTTCACAACTCCCAACACGACTAACACAAACTTGTATTGACATAAACCATAGACATATTCTGAGTATGCATAGCGGAAGACTTAAATAAAAACAGATCATTCACAACTCAGAAATCAGTCAGACAAGTTTACTAGAATTCAACGTTTTTAAGAAAAATCTCTTCTACTTAAACTTCAATATTCATAAACCTTACTAATATCTTAAAGGTAGCAACCAGGGATCATATTCGCCTTTCCAGTCACACACTGTCACCCTGAGCGCCATCCAGCAACTAGTCTTAAACATCTTCGCAGAATTTGAAATCCTCACCTGTTTGTTCTTCATCTACTTCATAAGGTTTAAACTATAAGCCTAATGCTTAGTAAGGAATGCAATGCTAACATGTATGCATGAATGCACAGTTTAAGGAAAATATATATTCTCATGAGTCTTTTCTTGTACTTGTTCATGTTCGTGCTCATATTCATCATTCATATTCATCATTTACGTTGTATGGATTAAGGGAGGATTTGTGCCGGTAAAGGGGGTTCGACAGTGAAAGTGTACATAGTCCATTGCAGGTCGTATTCTTGGTCCCTCTTTTGGATAGTGACATACGCCAAACCGCCCCCAACCCTCTCCTAATCCATGTTGCATCGGTTTCATATTCATATCTTGTTCATGAGAGAAAACATGCACTTAAAATATTTTCATATATTTGAGAAACATCCATGATGCATGAGCAAGGATACTCTTGGTTCATCATTCTATTGAACAGGTCATACATGTAACAGGAATTATTCTATCAGTTCAAGTATCATAACCAACAGACAATAGCTAAGATAATCTTTAAACATCAAAAAAAAAGTTTCTAACTAATACCCTCTTGATGTAGGGCCCTAACGGCCGGGTATTCCTACACATTCACTTACCTGGTTTCCTTAGCAAATGGAACACTTCTCTGCAATCTTCTTCACCTAGAACATTTCACATTACAGAGTTAAACAAAATCCTAAAAGTCCTAACCAATAGTTATCCTAAAATCTAATACATTTGTACTTCTAGGTTCTCTAGTCAGCACCTTGTGTGCGTGGATTCAGTTTATAGATCCTAAATAATCAGATTCAACCTAGCAACTATACACAGTCGATTATCTTAATGTCCAGATTCGAATCGGAAATGCCATTACTAAATGCAGATTAAAATGTCACTAAAATAACTCTGCCATTGAAGAATCTGAAACTACAGAGCTTAGCTGAAAAATAGAGCTTAAAATGGTTAACCAGCAACTACATTGTTGAGTCTTACCTAGGGTGTGAAGTGGAGACTGAAGAATCAGTCGCTGAACGGAGCTGTAGCTGGCTGAGAGAGAGAGCTTTGGAGAAGAGAGAAATCACCGAGAGTGAATGTGTCGGCTACAGTGAGGTTTTAGTGAGGTTTAAGGTTTCCATTTTCTATTTATACCAATTGCAATCCCTCAAAATTACAATTCTGCCACCACACAATTAGAAATCAAATAAGCCTTGACATTAAATTCAAATCAAAGGACCAAAAATAAAGGTGACAGTTAATTCGGTTAAGAAGATCACCTGACCGGGATTGTTGGGTGTTACATACTGACACGTACTGATATATGAAATGACATGGACGGTTTTCATAGCATTGAGCATACATGATCATGCATTAGCATTTACGTAGAGCTTGCTGAGATTTTTATCTCATAGATTGTCTGTATGGTGTAGGTGATCTTGACATAGGTGAGGATGAGATCCCTCCACCCGAGGAATGATGCAGTTGAAGGAGGATGGCCTGTGGGAGTGCGCTGGGCAGTCGGTGCGTTTTGACTTGTGGGGATGTGTGTATGTATTTTTGGGATTTGATGGTTAGTATAAAATGTATAGTTGAACATATTAGGATGTTTGGATCTGATTAGTTGATATGTTACATTTTGATGTTTTTTTAGACGTTTTGGTAAATTGAATTTATAAAACGTTTTGTTAAGATTTCTGTCGAGATTTTTATGAACTGCTTGGTGGTTTTAGCATGAGGAAATGTTTAGTTTTCAAACGGATCCACGCAGTTCATTTTCATGAAAATGTACTTCGTTTTAATTACGTGTCGAGTCGGTTTTGGGTGAGGTTACGAGGACGTATGAACATTGGGGAAAGTTTATGTGAAATGTTTATTTGAGATGTAGATATGAATGAAATGATGAAGAAGTGTTTAGTTAAGTGTGTTAGTGAATGTGTTTATAGGGAAAAGAATGAAAGAAAAAGAAGAGAAAAAAAAAAAAGACGGAGGCAGAGAACTTGGCGACCAATCGCCAAGTGATGCGATCAGTCACCAGGGTGGATCGCCATGCTCTGGAATTTTTCCAGAGCGTGTGGCGATCGCGAGGCGATCGTTCACCACAGCGAGGGGCAATCATGATCGCCCCTCCCTTTTATAACTGGCGATCGATCGCCTGAAATGGGTGATCGATCGCCCCTTGATTTTCAGGGACAAAAGTCCTTTTGTCTCTCCTTCCATTGGCTGATGCATTTTCTAGTTTTTAATGGTTTTTAATTTATTGTTTTAAGTTTTAATCAAATGTTTTATGATTCTTTTAATTGATTTTAAAATAGTTACTAATAATTTTTAACGATTTAGTCTCTGATTTAAATTCTGCTCAATTGATACGAAGTTTTATAAGGATACAAATGCAATGAAAATTTTATACGATAAAATTAGGATACGGGTAAGGGTTGCTACAAAAACTAAACAATTATATTCGGTTCTTGCATAATAGAACCGAATTTCATTTTATTTTGGTGCAAAACCAATCAGAACCAGACCCGATTTCACCGATCCCGGTCGGTTTTGCACACCCTTATTGTTCACCCTCCGTTATCAATTTTACACTAGAACAGGGTGTTCACCCTCCATAATTTATAAATTAAATTAAAAAAATATAAAACGATATTCAATTTACTTGACATTTTTATCACATAATGGAAAAATAATTTGGAAAGTTTCGTAATTTTCTAACACTTGGACGATTTATTATAATTTTAATTAATTATTTTATAAAATACTTTGAAGATTTTTTAAACCAAACTCATATTTTAAGGGTTAAAATGATTTTATCCAAAAAAATAAATATTGTAGAAAATATCAACCATGAGAAATTCACACTCACGCAAATGCACGTCAGCTATTTTTCTCCCGACAAACTATTTTTCTCTCTACTTCTCCGACACCATTTGATTTTCTCTTTGACCCAAACCTCTGTTTGCATATTCCATTTATAAGTAGACGTAGGTACAACAGTTTTTTAAATTAGATTTATAATTTTAATTTTTTTTGCCGTTGCTTTTCATTCATTTCAAATTTGTGTATTATATTTTAAATAGACGAATAAAAAAGTTAGAGAGATAATAAAAAAAGACATAAGTAAGAGGAATCAATGAAAAATATATTATTTTTCTTGAAATTTTTGTACAGTAAACAAACGGAGGATGGTTTTGTTCTCGGAAGACGAAATAATCTACGAGTACAAACGCAATAATCAAATCTGAATTCACACCAATATAATACTTCATATCATTCCAAACCCAGAAAGCCAAGAGGCTAAGGGTTACAACTTGAATTGATTATAACACGACAAGGAACAAGTTTATTGCAGAAACACATAAACGAAGAAGTTAAGTGGTTATGGCTTATTGTTTATTGTGGGAGTTTCTCTACTATCTGTACTGGCTGCTTTGAAGAAAAGGGTTTGAAACCTTTCAGAAGAGGCTTCACCTTTTCAACAGTCTTTATGATCCCCCAGAAGATGATCCTGTAAACAGCCACCATTCCAAACAAGATGCCAAGATCGACCCATTTGGAGTAGCCATCCTCAACCTGCCATAGCCCTGTCAGAATTTCCTCACCGGTAATGGTGGGTGGCGCTCCGGTCTGGTTATTGGGGTTATTGGGGAAGACTAATCCTTCGTACTCGTTCTTGAACAGTCCTTGATTTGCGTACTTGTGAAATGCTATGTAATACATTGGGTACCTCCAAAAGGGTTTCGGAAGATCGTTCGGTAATCGGAAGAATCCTCCGTTCAGCATCATAACGCCTTGGATTCCGGCGCCGGTGATGATTCCCATGAGGAAATCCGGCACGATGCTGGCGACGATCATCATCAGGCTCTCGACCAGCAGCATGCAGACAAACAGAACCAGAAAGAAGTACGCGAAGTGCTCGAAACTCTTCTGGAGATGAACTAGGAAATAAGCTATGGCACCCGGGATTAAGGAGATGAGCAGCAAGTATGGAACGGAAGAGAACGTGTTTCCGAAGACGAAAGCGCCGACGCCATAATGACCGTTTAATCGCTCTCTTTCAAAGATCTGATTTTGACGATCAAAAAAGAATTTTCATGATCTGAGTTGAATCTATGAATCATAGAAAACTTAAACATAGTATCCGCCATTGACAAACCTTCATGTCTTCTACAAACGAAGGGAACCCTCCAATCGCCATGAAAGTCAGAAACGCGGCAACAAACATGAGCATAGAACCTCTAGCCTGAAACCCAGAAGAGAATTTACCAGCCAACTTTAGAAGTCCACTTTTATAGAATTCAAATGTTAAATGTTTCAAAATCTTACCTGAATCGAACCATAACTCAGACCAATATCATAAAAGATGGTTCCTACACATAAGCACAACGCGATATAGATCGCAAGTCGGAGCCAATAGTAGCCCAAGTCGCGATACATGTTAACGAAGGATCTCCTCGTAAGAACGAGACACTGGGTGATGAAGCTGGCTTGGCTTCCCTTCTGCAGAACTTCTCCTCTCTACACATGGAAACAGCCTTTTAGTCTTTTTATTGTTTTCGTTTTTGAAATGATCTTTAGTACCTGTTGGATTAGCTTCGATACTCGCAGTTGAACTTGTCGGAAAGTATCGGATGAATTATACGACTGGACGAGATGATTAATTACTTCCTCTGTGCTTCTTTTGCTTCCAGTGCCTTGTTCGATGTCCTAACAGATAAAAAAAAACCATGGATGATATTTCAAAAGCTTCTGCATTTCTGTCTACAATTAACAGAAGAAAACAACGTACTGAATCGAAATCTTTGTTGATTGTTCGAAGGTAGTGGTCGGACGGGTTCCTCAGGGTCGGACATGGAAAGCCGTTTGCAGCGAAAAACTAAATCAAACAATGTCCGGTAAGAAAAGTCATATTGTGTTTCAAATCAAGCCGATGAATCATTCTAATCGGTAAAGATCACGTCACCTGTTCTGCATTCGAAACCGGACCGAAGTAGACCAATCTACCGGCGGAAAGGAGGCAAAGATTATGGAAGAGCTCAAAGACTTCACTGCTCGGCTGATGGATCGACGCGACGATGGTTCTTCCGTCTCGGCGAGCCAGTTGAACGAGACGATTCATGACGTGGAACGAAGCGGCGCTGTCTAGTCCACTGGTCGGCTCGTCGAGAAACAGAAGCTTTGGACGGGTTAGAATCTCGATGCAAATGCTGACCCTCCTCTTCTGTCCACCGCTCAGGCCCTTCACGCTCCACCCGCCTATTCTCGTATCGACCGCGTTTTGCAGACCCATCTCTCGGATCGTCACCTCCGCCCTTTCTTTCTTTTCGGCGTTGGACATAGAATCCGGCAGTTGGAGCTTTGCTGAGTAGTAGACGGCTTCTCTCACTGTTAGAGTTGTCATTAGCGTGTCGTCCTGAGTCACATAAGCCTGAATCACCGAGTTAAGACCAAACATTAAACTGGGTTTTAAAAAGGGAAATTACCAAAAACAACCACAAACTACGCACGTTTTCCAAAAACAACCACAAACAAAAAATTTTCCCGATTCAAACCATCAACTATTCAAAAACTGCCAATTATGACCACTCCGGACGGACGGACGTCGTTTGCGTCCGTCCGGGCGTATTTTGGACCCCACCCGGACGGACGAGAAATTATTCCGTCCGTCCCCAATTTTTGGTTCAATCAACATCTGCCACGTGTCCCGTTCGGACGCGTTAATTACCCGTCCGTCCGGGTTAACTTACAAAATACCCCGGACGGACGGGATAATTTCCCGTCCGTCCGGGCGATTGATTATAATCGTTTTAGAAAGGGAAAATCGCCGGGAACTCAACAGTGGCCGGAATTCGTTTTCTCTCGACGCTCTCCAAATTTCTTGTGCGATTCTCAAGCGAAAAACGCATCAGGTAATATCTTACTCCTTTTGTAGTGGATTAGTTAAAATTTTTACGTTTAGAACGCAAAAATCCGAGCCCTAGGTCAAAATCGCCTTTTTTTGAATAACCCGGACGGACGCGATTTTAATCCGTCCGTCCGGGGGATCATAGCAATACCCCGGACGGACGGAAAATTATTGCGTCCGTCCGGGTTAAGGCTGTTTTGGCCGATTTTGACCGGGCTCTGATTTTCGCCACGGTTTGAGTTATTGTTGCTAATATTGGAGACTTTCCAATTTGCAGACTTTACGAAAATGGCAGATAAACTTGCTTATAAACGAAAGAAGGATTCGACGTCACAAGGTGGACCTTCAAAGCGGCCAACGATGTCACAGCCATCTCCACTGCCCTCACAGCCTCCTCCAACTCCACGGGCCTTACAGCCACGTCCACCGGCCCCACAGTCAGTTTCACGGGTCTCAGAGCCACATCCACGTGCTCCACAGGCACCTCCAAGGGCCTCACAGCCACCGCCCAGCTCCTCGGCTCCCAGTTCCTCACAGCCAGCTTCATCGACCTCACAATCGAAGGAATTTCGCAGTGAACATTGTCGAGAGCAATATCGGCTGGATATAGTACACCGAAAGGTGTCGTTGACGAAGATGGTGGACTTTACAGGTTGAGTCAATTATTCTTACAAATTGTTTCGACAATATTTAGTTGAACTAGTCTCATGTATTTGTTATTAAAAATTTTCAGGATGGGAGTCCTTGGAGATAAAAGAAATGTTTGACAGGATCGGACTTCAAGGACTCTACACCATTCGGGGAGTCAGCTGTGAAAAGATGGTTCGCCTATTCTATGCTAACATGAGATTTTCAGGGAGGTCGGGAGTTATAAAGACCTACATACTGGGTGAGGAGTATGAAGTGACGCCACGGGTTGTGAATGAGGTGCTTGGCTTTCACGCAGAAGGGGCAGAAAAGTACTACCATTCTCAGAAAAAATTGCCCATGCTTGCCACAGCGGAGGGAACAGCGTTCATTAGACAGATTCATCGGAACGCTGATCTTGTGGACATCGTGAAGCCAGGAGCAAAAGATTTGAATGTCAAAGCTCGCGTCATCCATAACCTTATAGCACACACCATTCTACCGCGCGTTGGACATAGAGATCATGTTAGCTACATGTGTCTCTATGTCATGGAGAAATTGTATAGCGGTAACTTCTTCGACCCCGGCTTTGTGATTCTGAGTCACATTGGTGAGATCTCACGCACGCGGACCAAGAACCTCGCGTACACTGTCTTGATTCAGAAGATTATTGAGCATTTTCAGATTCAGTTACCGCGAGTGGCACAGACTATACCACAGCGGCCCGCGGATGCGTTCGGCAGGCTACATTTGGTGAAGATGGGGCTGCGTGAGGTCGACGGACAGTGGACGGAGGGGAATGATGTTCGGCCCCCTCCTGTGCTGCAACACCCTCGTCGAGGGCAACTCCCCCCTCAGATCGTGCCTCCCACAGATATGGCTTCTATTTTGGCGCTGATAGAGAATGTTCGAAGTGAGGTGGCGTCCGTTCGAACGGAGGTGCAGACTGTTCAATCTAGTCAAGCAACCATGATGCAGTACCTCAGAGATATGATGGAGTACCACAGAGAGACTAGACGGATCTGCCAGGATTGGATAGATGCCCATTCCTTTGATCCCGACGATCTTGGGAGAGATGGTGCTGTTAGTGCTGATGGTGACGATGATGAGGTACTCCTGACCGGTGATGGAGATGACGAGGTTGTGCTGCCGAGGGATGGAAATGACGAGGGTGTGCTGCCGGGGGATGGTGACGACGAGGGTGTGCTGCCGGGGACTGGAGATGACGACGCTGCCCAAGCTTAGGTATATTTGAACATATTTTTCTCATTATTAATTACATTTCAACTCATTATTAATTACATTTCAACTCATTATAATCTAACTTTCTTTTATTACGTGCAGAGAGGGGACGACCGAGGGCGATGCACAGAGACTGAGAGTTTTTTTTTGTAAACTTTGATGATGTACTGTATTTGGATGATGAAAATTTGTAGTAATTGTAGTTGGATATTCATTAATTTGATGTTCATTAGTTATATTTATTTTTGTTGGATGCAATTGATGTTTGAAGCAAAATACTGGAACTGTTTGGATATTCAAATATGCAGGATGATACTAGCTGTGGGGGAGACTAAAAACAAAGGAAACTCTGCCAAAATTTCTAATTTTTTTCCCACTTTAATTATCAAAGGGACATTACAAATTCTGCGATTTTCCCTCTTATTTCACTCTGCATTTCTCAATCTGTGGAAGTTTCTTTTCTGTTAGATGCTTCATAGAAATGGTTTTAAATTTTGTTACTCATACTGGTTTGATAACTTCAACGTAGGAACGGTATAATTTCTCATTATAAAATACAATTTGATGTACAAACTATAAGATACATCAAATATGCATAAAATGAAGATGATCCGCTCTCCACCATCTGTATGTCATCGTCTTCCATCATTCTCTCTCATGTGCGTGTTTCTCCAAAAGGCTCTGAGCCTTCCAAGAAGACCGGGATATGGTACCGTGGGCAAAAAGATAGTTGTCGGAGCGAATCATTTTCTCGTGGAAGTTTCGGACAAAGATATCCATCATTCTCTCTCAGATTCCTGCACGTATTGAGAGTTATATTAGAACATAATAGCGAACTTTTGTCGAGAATAATAGTAAAAATGTACCTGCGTCCCGCCAACGGTTCAGAAACCCATAAATGTGTCACGCGAAGTATAAGCACGCGAAGTGTGTATCCCCTCTCAGAACATGTGCGTGTTTCTTCAAAAGGCTCTGAGCCTTCCAAGAAGACCGGGATATGGTACCGTGGGCAAAAAGATAGTTGTCCGAGCGAATCATTTTCTCGTGGAAGTTTCGGACAAAGATATCCATCAGTCTCTCTCAGATTCCTGCACGTATTGAGAGTTATATTAGAACATAATAGCGAACTTTTGTCGAGAATAATAGTAAAAATGTACCTGCGTCCCGCCAACGGTTCAAAAACCCATAAATGTGTCACGCGAAGCATAAGCACGCGAAGTGTGTATCCCCTCTCAGAACATGTGCGTGTTTCTTCAAAAGGCTCTGAGCCTTCCAAGAAGACCGGGATATGGTACCGTGGGCAAAAAGATAGTTGTCCGAGCGAATCATTTTCTCGTGGAAGTTTCGGACAAAGATATCCATCATTCTCTCTCATGGCCGCTTTCCTGATTGCCTGTAGTAGATTCCTGCACGTATTGATAGTTATATTAGAACATAATAGCGAAATTTTGTTTACGAGAATAATAATAAAAATGTACCTGCGTCCCGCCAACGATTTGGAAACCCATAAATGTGTCACGCGAAGTAGAAGCACGTGAAGTGGATCCCCTCTCAGAACATGTGCGACTGTTATGCCCCTGACGTCCACATTTACGACACGTCATCGTAGACTTCTTCTTAGAAGTCAGACCACGCGGACCACGAGAAGTGGTAGAAGGCTCATCGACATCGCGAATTCTTTTCTTCTTTGGCCTACCAGGTTGAGGCCTTCTCTGACCCGGAATGATTGGGGTCCTATTCTCTGGTTCTGGCCACATTTTTTGCCCATTAATGGGACGAATGAAGTGCGAATACATCTCCAGATATGTGTCCCGATGATAATATATATGAACATAATCTTCCATCGGCTTTCTCATCAAATTGATGCATGCAACGGCGTGAACACAAGGGATGCCAGAAATCTCCCACCCTCGACATGCGCACTGGCCTTCATTGAGGTCAACGATATATTGTTCGTCTCCGTTGCTAACCTGAAACAGTGCATAAACAAACTCAGTATGAACAAGTAGAACAAACTAAGATGAACATATCAGTATGAACAAGTTGAACAAACCTGAAACAGTGCATTTCCCGCTAACTCAGCCCTCCAATCGTAAGCTGTCCCTTTCAGCCTCTCTAGCTTCTTCCTAATCTTAGGACACAGAACATCTTCTACCTTGAGCATCTCCTCGTGTTTTTTGACAATGCGTGTCATCAGGGTCTTTCGAATCATCTCGAACATCGTCAAAATCGGCATGTTCCGGGATGGCAAAAGAACTGCATTGAAAGACTCACATAAATTATTCAAGCCCAAGTCACACTTGGGAATTGTCGAAAATGCATGACTGGCCCAAAATCTAGGTGGTGTTCGTCGAAGCCATAAATGAGCATCCTTATTGAGCTCATATACTTTCTCATTGCTAGCTCAAAATATTCCCTTGTGGTTGCCCTTGCTGCATTCCACATCACATCTTTATACGCTAGGCCCGGAAATTTTCCTTTGTAGTTTGCATACATATGCCTCTGGCAGAAACGGTGTTCGGCTAAACCAAATATCTCGTCCACTGCATTCAACAATCCCTGCAATTTTAAAGAAAAACAGGCTCAGATTAAAACAATAACTCTGCCGATCCAAATAATAATAGTAATAACATTATATACCTTCTGTCGATCCGACACAAATGTCCATCCTCGGCCTTCGTGAATGCCTAAGTCGTTTCGCAATATCTCCAAAAACCACGTCCACGAGACTTGAGATTCTGATTCCACGTTGGCAACAGCTATGGGATACATACCATTGTTGCCATCAATACTCACGGCCGTGAGTAATTGGCCGGGGCAGGCTCCCTTCAGATGACATCCATCTAAACAAATAAGAGGTCTGCCCATATCCAACAAAGCTGCTTTGCATGCAGCCATACACATGTACATTCTTTTAAACATCATCTTCTCATTTCTATCCTGAACGACCAGGTCACCATCTATTACCAGTGTGCTACCTGGATTTGATCTTAATATTTCAGCTCCATAGGAACGAAGTATCTTCAGTTGTTCTTCGTTCCTCCCGAAATTAGCTTCTTTTGCTTGGGTTCTTCCTCTTCTCGCAAGGCTTGGCTTAATGTTAACTTTGTGTTCCCGCCTCACTGTCTCGATAATATCATTAATGGGCCAGTCAGGTTGACTTTTAAACCTATCTAAATAAGTTGTTGCCAACCACTTTGCTGTAGCGTGCCGATTATCAAATACCCTTACGCAATTGTGATCATCACAGTATGACTTTATTTGGAAGGTGGCCTCATTTTGCATGGTCGACGCATGCAGATGCCATTGACAATCAACTCCTTTGCATTTTGCCGTCAATCTGTTCCTCCCACTTTTAACGATCTTGATATCATATCCTTTTTTCAAAGAATAGTCTCGTATTTCATTTCTAATGGCCTGCAAAGATACATATTTTCTACTCAAAGCAAAATCACCAGAATCTGCAGCCCTTGTTTGTCTGCTTTGCACCTCGTCATCCTCAGAATTGAATGGTGTTCGTAGCTCATCGTCTAAGGTTTTTGAAATTGAACACACTTGTATTTCTCCATCACCCTCTAAGTGGTCAAATGCTTGAATATCACCGTACATGGGAGCGTCCTCCTCCATATACCAGTTTATGTTCGCAGACTCAGTTACATCATCCAATCTCTCAGCCATTTGCGACAATTATCTGAAAAAAAATCAAAATGTTATTCAATTGACACAATATCCAAATTGAATACAAAATAGTTTTGACATTAATATAATTTCACATACACCCATTAAACGAACAGAAAAATTGAAAAGACAAAAAAAAAAAATCAAATTTTAGAATATTTGGTCTCGGCCGGACGGACGCACTATTACGCGTCCGTCCGGGTTTCATTAAATGAAGTACCCCGGACGGACGCCTTTATACGCGTCCGTCCGGGTTTAATTAAATGCCGTTCCCCGGACGGACGCCTTTTAACGCGTCCGTCCGTGGGTAAAACCCGGACGGACTCTACATTTCCCCGTCCGTCCTCGTTTCACAATTTTCCCCTTTGAAATTAGGGCTCGGTTTTTTTCGTTATTTAGATTAAAACTTGAAGTAAATAAATCAGAATTGATAAAGAAATTACCACAGACGCTTTTTTTTCGCTAATCTACGAAAAATTTCAAAGCTTCGAGTGAAAAGTAGTTTCGTCGCCTCGAGATTTTTTTCTCCGGTGAAAAATCCAAAAACCCGGCTTCGCTGGATTATAATCGATCGCCCGGACGGACGGGAAATTATCCCGTCCGTCCGGGGTATTTTGTAAGTTAACCCGGACGGACGGGTAATTAACGCGTCCGAACGGGACACGTGGCAGATGTTGATTGAACCAAAAATTGGGGACGGACGGAATAATTTCTCGTCCGTCCGGGTGGGGTCCAAAATACGCCCGGACGGACGCAAACGACGTCCGTCCGTCCGGAGTGGTCATAATTGGCAGTTTTTGAATAGTTGATGGTTTGAATCGGGAAAATTTTTTGTTTGTGGTTGTTTTTGGAAAACGTGCGTAGTTTGTGGTTGTTTTTGGTAATTTCCCTTTTAAAAATGGTTTTTGAGAAAAAGCTGCGTATTTTCCTTACCGAAGTCCCGTATGCAAGAGTTTCTTTCCGACCATTGACTAAGATCTCCCCAGTTTGATGTGCTTTTGAGCTTAATCTGCCTGTAAGTGTTAAAGAATAAGAAATTCTGAGAACAAAAACATAAATTTTAGCTGAGTGTTCTTATTTTTGATTAGAGAGATAAATTTGGACCTGCTAATGTATCGAGAAGGGTTGACTTTCCACAACCAGAAGGACCCATTATAGCCAAAACCTCGCCGGGTCCAGCGTACCCAGTGAGTTTCTGCAGAATCGGTCGACGCCCATTTTCGGCGTCGGGAACTGTCACCCAGAGCTCCCTCCACGTCAACGAAATGCCGCCAGCTTGCCTCAAATAACCGAGCCTTTCTTCTGGGTTCCGCAGCGTAGAAGGGTACGACTCAACGTGCGCAAGCGATATTTCACCGTTTCCAGAAGCGTTTATGGAGTCAAATCCAGTGCTGAACAAGAACGTCTTCTTGACTGTTACGGAGGAGACATCATCGTCTGAATCAACCGGCGAGTCACCGGCAGTTCCCATCGCGGGATTTTCGTTCATCAGACACCTCGTCGGGCTCGACCTCGGTGTCCATCTCGGAAAGTTAATGGCGGAATCATCCATTTTCGAACCAGCAAAAAAGCTTCAAACCTATCGCGGGGCTCGTTTAAATGGACGCAGTAGCCTGTGAATTTTCAAGCTCACGTAGCCGGCCTCTATTTATAGGCATAACTCCATGACCAAAAGCTTCCCCACAAATATAAACACGGTTTTTAAATATTCAATCTTCATCACAAAACAAGCATGGGTCAAACATTTATTAACAAGCGTTAATTAATGATAATTGACAAGCAAACAACCTACAATTTGCAGCAGCCAGCGAGTCCTTGGTCATCAAACGACTACAGTCCACGAATGAAAATCTTGACTTTCCAACCATATAACATTCGTCATTCACATCCTCTCTTCTCTTCCACTAAGAACAGTACTAATCTATAGTTTCATTTACTTTTCATGGTTTTAATATTTTTAAATTAATCCTTGTAATAATCATTAATTAATTTTTATCAATTAATTTAATTATATTTTCCGGATAGAGTTAGTTAATATGTTTATATTAATAATAAATTAAATAAAAGTTTAATATGTGGATCCAACTTTATTAGCATTGGAAAAGCCCCTGCCAACTGCAAAGCAGTCAATCTCATACAAAATAACTAGTCAAAAGAATTGGTCTTGTTGGCATAAATACCTTATAAAATAAGGTTATACACTAATTTGATTGTCAAAGCATCAGATTAATTTGAAATATTCACTAAACTAAAAATTCTAATGACCAAAATATTAAACTATTCAAAATATAACATATCAAATTCTGGCAGGAGACAATCACCCTCATTCTCAATTTATGCCTCGAACGGGGCCGATCACACCCGTTTTGTCCAATGCTTAAGTGGCACTAGACGGGGGTTGATGTTGGGGGCGGGGACCCCCCGTCCAACGTGCACCGCACGCGATTGGAGAATGAGAGGGTCATCGGCCCGCAACGATCATCCGTTCTCCATCTCCACATTTTAAAGGGTGTTCAGGAACGGGGGATTATCGGCTCGAAACGACCCTCCGTTCTCAAGCAGAATGTTTCAGAACGGGGGGTCATTTCGAGGCGGTGACCCCCCCATTCCCAAATACTAATATTTGGGGGTGAGAACGGAGGCCACTGCCCTAAAACAACACCCATGCTCTCAGAGCTAATTTTAAGAACAGGGGGTTGTTTCGAAGCAGTGACCCCCCGTTCCTAAATATTAATAGTTGGGGGTGAGAATAGAGGGTCACCGCTCCGAAACGACCTCCCATTCTTAAAATTAGGGCTGAGAATAGGGGGTCGATTCGTGGTAGTGACCCGTTCTCAAAATTAGGGTTAAGAACTGGGTCATTGCCCCGGAATGGGGGGTCGATCACCAACAGTATATAAAAAATTAGTCCCCTCTTTTCAACCCCCATTGCTGAAAAATTTGATTTCTTCTCGGCCCCAACTGCGATTCCAACTCAAAATCCAACCATTTCACTCCCCTACAGTGTTGATTTCTCAATCCCTAATCATTTCCTTCAAATATCATAAAAAAAATCCCACAAATCGAACCCCTAAATCGTCAAAATTCTAAAAATTCTCAATTTAACCTAAATCGCCAAATTCCCCTCAAATGGCTCCCAAATTGACAATTAAACTAAAGGCTGCTGTAACGACCCTTACACTATTCCCTTATTTTCCCGTATATATTTTTTTTTATCCTTATAAACTTCGTAGCGTTTGAGAAGAAATTTAAATTAAAATCGAAATCATTCACATTGTTAAGAAGATCATTTAAAACAAATCTTAAAATCAATTGAATAACCAAATAAAATATATAAAACAAATGAAACAGGGGAAAAGACAAAAGCAGGGGCAAAAGGGACAACTGTCCCGTGAAAATATAGGGGCAATCGATCGCCTAAAACCGGCGATCGATCGCCAGTGAAGAAAACTGTGGGGCGATCGATCGCCCCTCATGCAGGCAATCGATCGCCCTTCGGCGATCAATCATGGTCGATCATTCCCCTCAGCAGACGAACGATCGGCACACGCTCTGGAATTTCTTCCAGAGCGTGACCAAAGAGGGCCGATCGATCGCCCTCCCTGGCGATTGATCAGCAAGCTCTCTGGAATCCACTTTTTCCAGAGAGCTGCCTCTCTTCCTTTCTCTTTTCAATTTCCCTGCACAAACACGCCTAAACACTTCACAATTTTTCTCTCATCAAATCCACTCTTAACATTTCATAACAACCTACCTTTCGCATACAATTCACTCTCCACCAATCTCCCATTACCGACTCAAAACACATTTAAAATATAACAAAATTTCATAAAAACGAACCGCGTGGTTCCGTTTAAAAGTTTAACATTTCATCATGTTTGAAAATATCAAAACATTACAAAACAATATCTAGCCAGATTCAAGCATTCTAAAATGTTTAACTATACAATTTCCTATATCCTATCTATCAATTCCCCAAAACATTTACCTACGTCCCCACGGGTCAAAATTACGCACCGACTGCCAGCGCACACCCACAGGCCATCCTCCTTCAACGTGCTCATACTTCGGGCGGAGGGACATCATCCTCACCTGTCTTAAAACCACCTACACCATAGAAATAAAAATGTGAGCTAGAGGCTCAATGAATCTACGTGAATGCACGTGAATGTTAATGCTATGCATGTACAGTTCATAAATCATGCGTCCTACTTTTTTGCTATTCATTTCATTTATGTCACCGGAGCTTCACTCTCGCTAGATAGGAGCGGCACATCCGTCGATTGGATAGTCCCTCGTATCTAACCGGGGAGAAAACATGCTTCACCTGACAGCCATGTCTGAACCACCGCCACCGACGTGACCTTTATTACATTTGTTTACCTTTTCATTTTGTGAAAACATGCATAGAAATTCCTTTTCATGCTCTTTTCGAAAACAATGATGCGTGAACAAATATTATGCCATGAATGAAATAGAAACATACAAACAATAAACTAAACAATTAACAACCTAACCAAACCTAAAACTAATTACCCGTTCTAATTACCCAAACGCAGTATATCTCCAATTCCTCAATTTAACATATATTCTTATGGTATAGACCAAGACGACCAAACAAATCACGAAGACTTACCTCGCATCCGTTGAAATTCAAGCTCCGTCCACGAGCGTTGTTGTAACATCCGGTTCTATCGAACCAGCTCTATTATTATTAATGGTATACACTTTATTAGTCAATAATTTAAGTAGGGTTATTGAATGACTAGACTAGACAAGGGCAAAGTGGATAACGTATTTAAGAAAAGAGGGATTGGGTTTAATGCACTGTAGCTGCCACCATTTCATACTTTTCTCTTCGGGTTTTCAGCTCAAGCAGCCGAGCTCTCTAGGCGATTTTCCTTGCCCGATTCTCCTTCGACTTTGGTAAGTTTTCCTCATTTTTCTTATGATATAGTGGTTAAATACCTGAAGGAGTACATTGTGAGGATTTTGAGGATGCTGAGATTGAGCGTAGATTCGGGTTTTAGTGATAAATGAGGAATGCTCGGGTAGTAGAGTTTCTAACTGGATTCCTCGAACCACTGTTTGATTCTTGGTGAGGTTTAGTGAAGTTTTGATTTATATTCTGTTATGAACTTAGGTGTGCAGATTTCCGAAGTAGCTAGCGACCAGACAATTTTCAGAGGCCAGGTAAGTAAAGTATGCATGTGCCTTCGGGCCTACATCACAAAACAGTAGGGTTATGTACCTTGTGAATGATTCTGTATGTCATGCATCATGTTTTTTAAAGATTACGAAAATGAATTTCCATGTAGGGATGGTAAGGCATGAACTAAATGTGACAGACAAACTATTAAGGGAATTAATCCACCCCTTAACTTATGAAGGGATTTATAACATTGGGAGGATTGATCCCACTCCCAAGGGAACAGAGGGATCAGATCAGCTATTAAGGGAATTCATCCGCCCCTTAATCGAGTAGAGGATGTATAACATTGGGAAAATTGATCCACTTCCCAAGAAACCGAGGGATCAGATCAGCTTATGAATGAACGTGAATGTAACTGAGATGAGAAAGTAGAAATTGCATGTTTAGGAATTTATGTTTCAGCATTTCATTTCATTACTGCTTTACTTATTTAGCATTAGGCTAATAGATGAGTTTTGTGATGTAGGTGCAGAGGTAACTACTGGAGAGTTCTCTGAATTTACTGAGGAATAGGCGCAGATGTTGAAGCACATTCATGCCACATTTTGATATCCTGATGAGGCGGTTTAACTGATGTCTGTTGGTGTGAAAGTTTAGTTGACAATGTTTCAATTTAAGCATGTTGAGATTTCATGACAGAAGTGGTTTCAATATTTTGAATACGCCTTTGAGATCTTTCCGATAATAGCACTTTGTTGAGTTTTAATGTTGGTTCTTACTGGATCTCGAGTAATACAATGTTTTGAATTGTTTCTGAATTGTTACAGTGAAGTAAGTAAATTTCTCTTCGTAGTTAGAGTTGTGTTGGTAGAGCAAGAAGTAATTGAAATGTCGCCCTGTTCTATATTGTTAGATGATGTCTATTGGCATGTGCTGAGTTGTTGTTCAATTGTCTATCGGAAGATATAAGTAGAAAATTTGTCGTTTAGTGACCGGTGGATGTCGAGTGTTAAATCCATCGGATGAGTAATTTGTCGTTTAGTGACCGGTGGATGTCGAGTGTTAAATCCATCGGGTGAGTAATTTGTCGTTAGTGACCGGTGGATGTCGAGTGTTAAATCCATTGGATGATGTAGTAGAAGTTTTGTTGTTTAGTCACCGGTGGATGTCGTGTGTTAAATCCATCGGAAGATGTGGGATGTAAATTGTCGTTTTGTAACCGGACGATGCCGAGTATTTTACCTACCGAAAGGCATGAGTAAAAGACTTGTCGTCCATTGATCGGCTGAGGCAGGATGAACGAATCATCCGGCTGACGTCACCGGTGGATGCAGTAGCAAAACTTGTCGTTTTGCGATCGGCTGAAGCTAGAGGAATGATCATCCGGCTGACGTCATCGGTGGAGACCTTCAGTTTTATTTCTGCCCTTTGTTGACTTTGTACAGCGGCAGACGAGTTTGACTTTTGCAACTTTCAAAGTAATTCGCGATTTAAACCTTTATTTTTTTTGGCCGAATGTTCCTTAACATCTCAACTGATTATTCAAATATTGTTCTATAGTTTTGTTTAACTCTATTTTTGCTCAATGATTTCCGCTGCAAGTCTCTAAATGTTTTGAGGTTTTAGAAAATGTTAAATTTAGACTTTCGAGCGAAATTTTAAATTTGGTCCAAAGTTTTCTTAGTCAAATTTGAGTTTATGAGTAACAAACCGGGTTCAGATAATTCAGGGTGTTACAGTTGTTCACCTAAGGCAATACACAACATTTGTCATTTAAACCAATTCTAAACTATCGAGTTTAGAAAATTACAAACTCCTAGCTAAAGAAAATCTCCTAAACTCTAAAACACCTCATTGAGGCATTTTATCGAGCAACTTGTGCTCGTGAATTTCCAAACCTCCATTAATGGAGTTTTTAAAACCTTCCAACTACCAAATTTCTCAACAACCTCTATTAAACCATCAAACTTTCACCAATAATCATAAATACAGCCATTTGAGGCGCATTTATGCTAAACTTATCAATTTCGAACTTTACTCCACGTTTTTTGCAAAACCCTAAACGAACCCTAACCGTATAACTCCGCGAAAACCGAAATTTAACGTTTCTAAAGCATAGAATATTACCTAGAGTGGAGGAAGGAGAAGGAAACGCGAAGAAAACCGAGTCGTCAGAGGAGTTCTCGTCGCCAGAAGAGGAACGTACGAGGGAGGAGAAGAAATTGCTTGCGACAGGGGGAGAAAATGCAGAAAAATCGTGTAAGTGTGAGGGAGGGAGGGATTTTTGTGTTTTTATTAAAAATTTGACTTGCGTAATTACTTAATTGCCCCTCCTTTTGATTTATATTTGTTTCTCCACTTATCTCATTATTTAATTAACGATCCGATTTCTCCAAATTTTCATATTTCACCATAAATTCTAATTTATTATTAGGGCTCCGTTAAAACTTTCCGTTCGTAAAATGAACTTAGTTTGACGTATTTACAAAAATGCCATATATATTGGAATAAATCAAATCCCGTAAAGCTGGGTGTTACAGCTGCTCCGTCACAAGGTGGCTTGACCGAACGTGCTCTTCCAAATCACTTATCGATGTCACAAGGAGGACTATTTCAAGGGGGTCAGACAAACCGGCTACTGTCATCACAAGGTGCTCTAGGTGAAGCACGACAATCGCCAACTAGATATTTTTCAAATGAATTTTGAAATTAGATGTGTAAGGAGCAGTTTGAGCGGGATATGTCAAACCACTCGGTTATTCATTCAAAGACCTTCAACTTTAGAGGTTGGGAGACATTAGAGATCAAGGAGATGTTGGACAGAATCTCCCTACACAGAGTGCATTGATTGAAGGGTGATAGAATTGTTTACTTGTTTTATGAGAACTTGACCTCTACCAAGAGGGCATGATGTTTGAAGACGTACATCCTCCGTACAAAGATTGTTATACATCCAAAGATAATTAATGAATTGCTTGGGTTTGTCAGAGAAGGAAAGGAAGTGGAGAGATACTACCATGCTTCCCGAGATTGTGATTTTTTCAGATCGGCGGAGGGACTTGACTTCCTTAGGGAAATTCATCAAATTCAAACATCAGAAGGTTCGTGAAACCAAAATCCAGGGATTTGAACATTAGAGCTCAAGTTATTCACAATCTGATAACCAACACCATTCTATCTCGGGATGGACATAGAGATCTCATGAGCTGCATGGATCTCTATGTGATGGAGAAGCTATACAACGAGAAGATGTTCGACCATGACTTTGTGATCTTAAGTCACATGCATGAGATCGGTCGGATATGCAACAAGAATTTGCGGTACGTCACGTTGATTCAGAAGATCTTCGAGCGAGCTCGGGTTCAGCTACAGATTGGAGAGCAGATAAGAGCACAGAGATCCGACGATGAATTTGATAGACTTCATTTTATTCGGATGAGCCTAGTTGAAGTCGACGGAACTTTGGTGTTCAAGGGAGATCATGAGGCTTCCACCTCTGCAAGTGTTCTTATGGAGGAGGCGAGGCCACAACACGACCATTGTCCCCTCAGACGGCTAGTAGGTGGAATAGGATGACGCAGAGACTAAAGTTCCTCGTAGACAGAGTCGAAGAGCTCATCGTCACATAGAGAGAGCTGAGGAAAACCCTTTTGGATTGGGTGGAGCGAGATGGCGACAATGTCCCACCATAATTTAGTTTATGTTTTGTATTTAATTTTATGTATTTTACTTCATATTTGTACTTTATTTTATGTTATGAGTAGTATGATTGTACTTTGTTTTATGTTTGTCATTTTGTTTGTGTTGTGTGGTGTATAATTATACTTTACTTTATGACTGTACTTGAGTGATACTTAATTATCTAAAACTGGCTGTTGGTTATAAAATTGTGATTTGAATATGCAGGAATTATTTGAAGCTAATTATGAGGGAGTAATAAAATAAAAGAAACTCTACCAATTTTTACAATTTTTTCTCACTAAGTTATACATTATAATAAATACATACATTACACAGTCTAATAAATACATATATTATAGCCCAAATAGTTATACATTTCTGCCTCTGTCGTATGTAGAAGATTCCTGCACATAATGGAAACTATATTAAAAAATAATGAATGAATGTAACAAACTTCTTCCTCCCAGTAAGATATTGTCCGCTTTAGGGGAACTTCTACCCTCACAGATTTGTTTTTTTCAACGAAGGCTTCCCAAGTGATCACCAACTTGGTACTACTCTCGCCGGAACACTCTTAACTTTGGAGCTCTGATGGGATCCAGTGCAATTGTACTTCAAAATGCGTTTAACAAAAAAATCTCTAACGGGTGTTCACTAGTGCTGGGCAAAAGTCGGTTCGGTTCGGTTCGATTTTAGAGGAAAATTGAACCGAACCGATCAGATTTCGGTTTTGAGTTTGGAGTCCGACTGCGTCTGTCTTGACTTTGGACGACTGCGTCTTTCTTGACTTTGGACGACTGCGTCTTTCTTGACTTTGGACGACTGCGTCTTTCTTGACTTTGGACGACTGCGTCTTTCTTGACTTTGGACGACTGCGTCTTTCTTGACTTTGGACGACTGCGTCTTTCTTGACTTTGGACGACTGCGCCTTTCTTTACTTTGGACGACTGCGCCTTTCTTTACTTTGGACGACTGCGTCTTTCTTGACTTTGGACGACTGCGTCTTTCTTGACTTTGGACGACTGCGTCTTTCTTGACTTTGGACGACTGCGCCTTTCTTTACTTTGGACGACTGCGTCTTTCTTGACTTTGGACGACTGCGTCTTTCTTGACTTTGGACGACTGCGCCTTTCTTTACTTTGGACGACTGCGTCTTTCTTGACTTTGGACGACTGCGTCTTTCTTGACTTTGGACGACTGCGTCTTTCTTGACTTTGGACGACTGCGTCTTTCTTGACTTTGGACGACTGCGTCTTTCTTGACTTTGGACGACTGCGCCTTTCTTTACTTTGGACGACTGCGTCTTTCTTGACTTTGGACGACTGCGTCTTTCTTGACTTTGGACGACTGCGTCTTTCTTGACTTTGGACGACTGCGTCTTTCTTGACTTTGGACGACTGCGTCTTTCTTGACTTTGGACGACTGCGTCTTTCTTGACTTTGGACGACTGCGTCTTTCTTGACTTTGGACGACTGCGTCTTTCTTGACTTTGGACGACTGCGTCTTTCTTGACTTTGGACGACTGCGCCTTTCTTTACTTTGGACGACTGCGTCTTTCTTGACTTTGGACGACTGCGTCTTTCTTGACTTTGGACGACTGCGTCTTTCTTGACTTTGGACGACTGCGCCTTTCTTTACTTTGGACGACTGCGTCTGTCTTGACTTTGGACGACTGCGTCTTTCTTGACTTTGGACGACTGCGCCTTTCTTTACTTTGGACGACTGCGTCTTTCTTGACTTTGGACGACTGCGTCTTTCTTGACTTTGGACGACTGCGTCTTTCTTGACTTTGGACGACTGCGTCTGTCTTGACTTTGGACGACTGCGTCTTTCTTGACTTTGGACGACTGCGTCTTTCTTGACTTTGGACGACTGCGCCTTTCTTTACTTTGGACGACTGCGTCTTTCTTGACTTTGGACGACTGCGTCTTTCTTGACTTTGGACGACTGCGTCTGTCTTGACTTTGGACGACTGCGTCTTTCTTGACTTTGGACGACTGCGTCTTTCTTGACTTTGGACGACTGCGTCTTTCTTGACTTTGGACGACTGCGCCTTTCTTTACTTTGGACGACTGCGTCTGTCTTGACTTTGGACGACTGCGCCTTTCTTTACTTTGGACGACTACGTTTGTCTTGACTTTGGACAACTGCATCTGTCTTGACTTTGGTCGACTGCGTTTGTCTTGACTTTGGACGACTGCGTCTGTCTTGACTTTGGACGATTGCGTCTGTCTTGACTTTGGACGACTGCGTCTGTCTTTGACTTTGGACGACTGCGTCTGTCTTTAACTTTGGACGACTGCGTCTTTCTTGACTTTGGATGACTAACACTTAACAAAAAACGTCAGAAACATAATACCTTTTTCAAATGGCATTTTCAGATAAATGCAATAAACATAGTAATTCAATTTATTCAGTATATATATTTCATATTAATCACAATCATCAAAAACATATTAATACTTAAACACCATTTAAGTCAACACAAACAATTGATTGAATCAAAACAAAAAATGAATTCAAAGCAATGAGGTACACAAAGGACCAACTCTATTAACGAAACAGGATAATTTCAACTCCGAGTTTTCTACCACAAAACACCCTGTATCTGCTAAAGCCATATCATCGGCATTCTACACAACAACAGAAGAAAAAATAATGAAGATAAATAAAAAAGATAAAAAAATAGATTTTCCATAAAGTATCCATAGACAAATTCATGGTATATGCTCTTCCGATTACTCTAAATATGGTATTAGGAAGGCCACAAATACCGAATAGGAGAGACGAATTGACTGATTTTGCTCTCGGTTAAAAACAGAAGAGAGCAAAATCAACAGATTTTGCTTTCGATCAAAAACTCTGTTAAAATGATTGATTTTGACTCCAGTTTTGGTTCAGTTTCTGAACACCCAATATTCAATACCTAAACAAATTGTTGTCAGTCATGCCCGAGCAATCTCCCAAAATAGAACGCTTACAGAAAAAAGAAGAAGCAAAATAAGCAGATAATAGAACACTTACAGGCACAGCGAGTTGAGAGTCGAGAAGTTGAGGTCGAGGTTGCGTCTACCAGAGAGCTTGAGAGCCGAGGTCGAGGTTGCATGTGCTGGAGAGCTTGAGAGTCGAGGTCGAGCCGTCGAGTGTCGGGTCTGCCCTGTCGTCTTGAGAAGAACTGAAGAAGAAATAAAATTATGGCTTTATTAAAAATGGGAAGAAATGTGGTTCGGTTTGGTTAAGTTTGGTTCTGAATGCTCCAAACCGAAAACCGAACCATTATATTCTGTTCTTGCATAATAGAACCGAATTTCATTTTATTTTAGTGCAAAACCGATCAGAACCGGACCCGATTTCACCGGTTCCGGTTCGGTTCCCAGTTCTCGGTTTTGGTTCGGTTTTGCACACTCTTAGTGTTCACCCTTCGTTCTCAATTTTACACTAGAACGGGGTGTTCACCCTCCATTCACCATCTGTAATTTATAAATTAATTTTAAAAAAAATACCAAACGATATTCAATTTACTTGACATTTTTATCACATATTTACCACATAATAGGAAAATAATTTGGAAAGTTTTATGATTTTCTAACACTTGTAAGATTTATTATAATTTTAATTAATTATTTTATAAAATACTTTGAAGATTTTTTAAACCAAACTCATATTTTAAGGGTTAAAATAATTTTAACCGAAAAATAAATTCAGTAGAAAATATCAACCATTAGAAATTCACGGTCACGCAAATGCCCGTAAGCTAAATATCAACCATTAGAAATTCAGGCTCACGCAAATGCCCGTAAGCTATTTTTCTCCCGACAAACTATTTTTCTCTCGACTTCTCACACCCCATTTGATTTTCTCTGACACAAACCTCTGTTTGCATATTCCATTTATAAAAAAAATAATAGCATAAATAGATGTAAAGATCGGTACAGCAGTTTTTTAAAGGGTAAATTCCAAAAACCACCTTGAAGTTCGCGAAATTCCCGAAAACACCCTTAGACTTTAAGTCTTCCCAGTCAAAACCTCCGAGTTTTAAAAACTCACAAAAAGACCCCTGGCGGGGCCCAGCATGCCCCCCGAATGTGCATTCGGGGGGCCGAATTCATTTGCAGCCCCCCGCATGGCAAATTTGCCACTCACGTGCGCCGCACGTCGACGAATTCGGGGGGCCGAACCAAACTAGCGGGGCGCCGCACAACACGGAGGGAAGAACGCGGAGGGTCTGGACCACCCAGCGTACGTGCGATGCACGTGCCAAATAGCGAACTTACATCGGGGGGCCGAATTGTAATTTCGGGGCCCCGTTTGTTCATGTTCTAAATGCGGGGGGCCGGATGTTGAATGCGGGGCCCCGAATATTTACTTCGGGGGGCCGAATTGTCGGGACTATTTAAAAAATCGGCCCCCGGCGCACCCCCCGCACTTTGAAACCGAGAGAAAAAGGGGCGAAACTTTCGATTTTTTTCCGAAAATCCTTCGAAAGTGAGTTTTCGTTGCCAGAAATCACAACAATCGGGCGCCTAATCGTCGAGAACCTCAAAAAAACCAGAACCCCATCGCCGGCGAAGCCCCTGTCGCCAAACCCGAGCCTTGCCTCCCAAATCCGAGCCTTATAATCTCTGAAAATCCACAACCGACCTGTCGAAAAGCCGAAAATCGTCAAAGACTTGCCTGTTATTGCCGAAAATCGTGAAACCCGAGCAGTGCCCCACAAATCCGAGCAAATTTGTCCGAAAATCCGAGGCTTAATGGGTCCAAAAATATCGTTCAAACGCCCTCGTGCCTCTCCATCAGAAGCTGGGCCATCTTCATCACAAAGGCCTCCGGCCGAAGCTCCCCAACCACATCCAGGTTGTTTCTCGATCGAATTTCGAACCGAGGAATGTAAAAAGAGGTTCGATCAAGATATATCTTTCCGGCCGATGATTTATAGGAAGACTGTCAATTTCGCTGGATGGGAGTCTTTGCAGATCAAAGAAATGTTTGACAACATTGGGTTGCAAGGGCTGTACCACATGAGCGGAGAGACTTGTGATCGCATTGTTCGCTTATTTTATGCGAACTTGATCACTACCGGGCGGCAGGGGTACATGAAGTCATATGTCTGTGGTAAGGAGATATTGTTTAGTGCCAGACATGTGAATGAGCTGCTCGGATTTGTGCTCGAGGGAGCTGCACAGTATTTTTCCGTTTCTCGAGAGTGTGATTTTGCCAGAACACGCGAGGGATTGGAATTTCTTCGACAGATTCACTGCGATGCAAATATTGAAAAATTCATCAAACCGAGATCGAAGCAGTTGAATGCCAAAGCCCGGGTTGTTCACAACCTCATTAGTCACTCACTGCTGCCGAGAGATGGCCATAGAGATTTAGTCAACTGGATGGATCTCTATGTTATGGAGAAGATGTACAGCAGCACTTTGTTGGACCCCGGGTTCATGATATTGGGGCACATGCACGAGATCGCCCGGACACGCAACAAAAATCTGGCCTATGGTACTTTGATTTGGCGACTCGTGCAGAGGTCACAGGTTGAGCTCCCCGCGGGAGAGCAGTTGAGAGCTCCCCGAGCCTTGGATGTAGTTGACAGGCTTCATCTATGTAGGATGGGTCTAGTTGAGATTTGCGGGCTTTGGATGCTTAAGGGGGAGCTCGAGAACGCTCCAGCCGAGGACGCTCCAGCTGAGGATGCTCCAGCCGAGGATGCTCCGATGGAGGATGACACCCCCACCACTGCGACGGCGCCGCCAGTTGCCCCTGAGGTTGGCAAGATGTGGGAAACGATGCATCAGATGCTTCTGGAGGAGCGTAAGGAGCGGCAGCATATGCAGGAGAGGATTGAGTTCCTCATCAGCAGTGTCGAGGAGTTGACCCGGGGCCAGAAGACGATCGTTGAGTCACAGGACTATTTCAGTGAGTCCATTAAAGAGATCACTGAGCAGCTGGAGAAGATGGCCAAAAAAGACAAAGATGACGATGATATACCACCGGAGATCACTGAGTAGTTTATTTTATATTTTGTATTTCATTTGATGTATTTTTATTTGAGTTTGATGTACATTATTAGTTATATGTCCAATTTTTCATTTTTAAAAAAAATTAATTAATTAATTAATTTTAATGAAATCGTTAATTTCAAATTATTAATACATTTGAAATATATTTTAGTAAATAATTTAATAAAGTAATGTATCTGAAATAATTTGTAATAAATAAATTCTAAAATATCTGTAATAATTGGTAGTAAATTGTAATAAATTAATTTTAATGAAATCGTTAATTACAAATTATTAATCAATTGTAATAATTTGTAAATAAATTAATTCTAAATTATCTATAATAATCTGTAATAATTTGTAATAAATTAATTTTATTGAAATTGTTAATTTCAAATTATTAATCAATTGTTTTATTCAAATTACTTATTATATTTAAATGATTAGTTAAATAAATAATTTATTAATTACTTTAGTAATTTTAAGTAATTAATGTGAAAAAAAAAATATATTATATTAACGTGGATGAATGTGAAAAAAAAATTATATTACATTAACGTAGATGAAATCCAACACAAATTACAACACATTAAAATTTCTTCTTGCTCCTGCCTCGGCCGTGCGTCGTAGATTCCTGAATAGCATGAAAATTATATTATATAAAAAAAAAATGACAACGTATTTATGAGCGAACTGTTTACGAACGTACCTGTGTCCATCATTTATGTGAAACCCATAAACGTGTCTTGGGAAGCAGCAGTGCCTGAAGTAGATTCCCAACACAAATTACAACAATTAATTTCTTCTGCTCCTGCCTCGGCCGTGCGTCGTAGATTCCTGAAATAGCATGAAAATTATATTATATAAAAAAAAATGACAACGTATTTATGAGCGAACTGTTTAGAACGTACCTGTGTCTCATCATTTATGTTGAAACCCTAAACGTGTCTTGGGAAGCAGTGCCTGAAGTAGATCCTCGGTTAGGACAAGTTCGACTATTGTGCCCGTACTGCCGACAGATACCACACGCCATCATTGAATTCCGCCTACTAGCTCTCGAACTTGACGGCTCATCGGCATCTCGCACTCTGGTCTTCTTGGGTCTACCAGGTTGGCGATATCTTCTTGGCGGGACTAGTTCCACCATACCTGGCACATACGGCCACATTAATTGGCCGTTCATGGGTTGAATAAAATTAGCGTACATCTGCAGCAATGTCATCCGGTGATAGCATGGATGAACGTAACTTTCTGGCTTCATTCTCATGAAAAATATGCAAGAAATGGCATGGGCACACGGAATCCCAGTAAGCGTCCACCGGGTGCAGGAGCACTCCCACGTATTCAAGTCGACAACGAATTGTTCGTTGCTGTTGCTCACTTGAAATCGTGAACCTGTCCCGAGCGTAGGGGACCAATTTGCAGCTGCATCTGCGAGCTTCTCAATCTTCTTATATATTTGGGGACACAGAAGAGTCGTCAATCCCGCCATCTTCTCAAATTTTTTAACGATCCGAGTCATCATGTACGTTCGGATATTCTCAAACATGGTGATGATCGGTTTGTCCCTGGCAGTCAATATAAGTGCATTAAATGACTCACACAAATTGTTTAAGCCAATATCGCACTTGGGAATCGGAGAGAAGGCATGACTGGCCCAATATCTAGGGTCTTCTCCTTGAAGCCATTCGTGGGCAGCCGAGCTGAGCCTTCGTAATTTCCCCATTTCTAAATTGAAATGAGCTCTTGTGGGTGCCCTAGCTGCCTTCCACATCGCTTCTCTAAATGCTTTGCCCCGAAACAGCCCTTTAAAGTTATTGTACATGTGCCGCAGGCAGAAGCGGTGTTCGGCTTCACTAAAATAAAGTTAGTTAGTTACGCACCTTAATTACACACCTTAATTACACCACAACTAATTTAATTAATTAAACAACATACCTTTTGTCGATCCGAAACGATCGTCCAGCCGGTTCCATCTCCAGTGTATAGGACCGCCTTCAAAAGTCTCAAAAACCACGTCCATGTTTCCTCGGTCTCTTTTTCCACGTTGGCAACAGCGACGGGGTATATTCCATCATTGGCGTCAATACTAACGGCTGTCAGTAATTGTCCAGGACAGGAGCCCTTCAAGTGACAGCCATCCAAACAGATCACTCGGCGACCAAACTGTAACAAACCCGCCTTGCAAGTGGCCAAACACATATATACTCTTTGGCACACAAATGTGTCCCCCGCATCGTAAATATGCACTTCGAAAGTGCTCCCCGGATTTGTTCTATGTATTTCGGCTTTGTACGACCATATTAATTTGTATTGTTCATCAGCCTTGCCTTCGTTAATACTCAGAGCAATACTCCTCGCTCTTCTAGCAAGACTAGGTGTGATATGACATCTGTGGTCCACCCTCACTGTCTCTACAATGGAAGATATATCCCACCTAGGGTGACTTTTGAACCTCGCCAGGTAATTGTTTGCCACCCATTTTGCACTAACATTTCTATTCTCAACTATTCTGGCACAACTGTGAGTACTGACCAAAGTTTTTATTTGAAAGGTTTGCTCAGCTTGCTTTTGCGAGGTATGCAAAAGCCAATCACACCCTTCTGAACACTTAGCCCTCAATCGTCTACTATCACTTTTAACGAATCTTATCCCTAATCCGTGTTTTATAGAATAATCTTTTATTTCATCTTTCAGCTCTTTTAAAGTTGCATATTCTCTAGTAACAAAAAATTCCATATGAATTTCTTCTCTTACCTGAACGCTTTCTACCTCATCATCGTCTGACATAATCGGTGTTCGCAGCTGATCGTCTAGAGTTCTGGATGTCGAACACACCGGTATTGGTTCATTTTGATCCGAGCCATCATCACCATGTGGAGGATCATCGTCCGGATACAAATTCATTTCGGCTTCACTATCTGCTTCCTCGTCAAATTCAAACCATCTATCGGGATCAGAATCCATCGTCCTTGCTAAAAAAGAGAAAATTAGACTGCTCAGAGAAAAGTTTTCAGAGAGGATTGAGTTATTTCTTCGCAGGAGGCCGAGCTCCTTAAATAATAAAGGAATTCGGCCCCCCGCTATTTCAATGCGGCCCCCCGCATCGTTTCAAATTAGACATTCGGGGGGCCGAATATCTTATGCGGCCCCCCGATTGTCCATCGACAGATCAATAATTGAACTGTCGATGGACAATCGGGGGGCCGTATCGGATTCGCGGCCCCCCGATTGTCCATCAACATATCAAAAATTGATATGTCGATGGACAATCGGGGGGCCGTATCGGATTCGCGGCCCCCCGATTGTCCATCGAAATATCAAAAATTGATATGTCGATGGACAATCGGGGGGCCGTATCAGATTCGCGGCCCCCCGATAGTCCATCGAAAGATCAAAATTGATAAGTCGATGGACAATCGGGGGGCCGTATCGGATTCGCGGCCCCCCGATTTTCCATCGACACGGGGGGCCGTGCCAGATGTAAGGCCCCCCGAAGTGTTTTCACGTGCTGCGCACGTGAGCGAGGGTCAGAGGCCCCCGCATCTTCCCTCCGTGTTGTGCGGCGCCTCGCAAGTTTGGTTCGGCCCCCCGAATTCGTCGACGTGCGGCGCACGTGAGTGGCAAATTTGCCATGCGGGGGGCCGCAAATGAATTCGGCCCCCCGAATGCACATTCGGGGGGCATGCGGGGCCCCGCCAGGGGTCTTTTCGTGAGTTTTTAAAACTCGGAGGTTTTGACTGGGAAGACTTAAAGTCTGAGGGTGTTTTCGGGAATTTCGCGAACTTCAAGGTGGTTTTTGGTATTTACCCTTTTTTAAATTAGATTTTTAATTTTAATTTTTATTGCCGTTACTTTTCATCCATTTCAAATTTGTATACTATATTTTAAACAGACGAGGGAAAAAGTTAGAGAGATAATAAAAAGAGACATAAATTTTTTTTTTTTTTTTAAATTTCGTGTGATGCTACGCGATGTTGTAGTACTACAAAAATATTTGTACCAAACCCAGAAAGCCAAGAGGCCAAGTGTTACAACTTGAATAGATTATAACACGACAAGGAACAAGTTTATTGCAGGAACACATAAACGAAGAGGTTAAGTGGTTATGGCTTATTGTTTATTGTGGGAGTTTCTCTGTTATCTGTACTGGCTGCTTTGAAGAAAAGGGTTTGAAACCTTTGAGAAGAGGCTTCACCTTTTCAACACTCTTTATGATCCCCCAGAAGATGATCCTGTAAACAGCCACCATTCCAAACAAGATGCCAAGATCGACCCATTTGGAGTAGCCATCCTCAACCTGCCATAGCCCTGTCAGAATTTCCTCACCGGTAATGGTGGGTGGCGCTCCGGTCTGGTTATTGGGGTTATTGGGGAAGACTAATCCTTCGTACTCGTTCTTGAACAGTCCTTGATTTGCGTACTTGTGAAATGCTATGTAATACATTGGGTACCTCCAAAAGGGTTTCGGAAGATCGTCCGGTAATCGGAAGAATCCTCCGTTCAGCATCATTACGCCTTGGATTCCGGCGCCGGTGATGATTCCCATGAGGAAATCCGGCACGATGCTGGCGACGATCATCATCAGGCTCTCGACCAGCAGCATGCAGACAAACAGAACCAGAAAGAAGTACGCGAAGTGCTCGAAACTCTTCTGGAGATGAACTAGGAAATAAGCTATGGCGCCCGGGATTAAGGAGATGAGCAGCAAGTATGGAACGGAAGAGAACGTGTTTCCCAAGACGAAAGCGCCGACGCCATAATGACCGTTTAATCGCTCTCTTTCAAAGATCTGATTTTGACGATCAAAAAAGAATTTTCATGATCTGGGTTGAATCTATGAATCATAGAAAACTTAAACAGAGTATCCGCCATTGACAAACCTTCATGTCTTCTACAAACGAAGGGAACCCTCCAATCGCCATGAAAGTCAGAAACGCGGCAACAAACATGAGCATAGAACCTCTAGCCTGAAACCCAGAAGAGAATTTACCAGCCAACTTTAGAAGTCCACTTTTATAGAATTCAAATGTTAAATGTTCCAAAATCTTACCTGAATCGAACCATAACTCAGACCAATATCATAAAAGATGGTTCCTACACATAAGCACAACGCGATATAGATCGCAAGTCGGAGCCAATAGTAGCCCAAGTCGCGATACATGTTAACGAAGGATCTCCTCGTAAGAACGAGACACTGGGTGATGAAGCTGGCTTGGCTTCCCTTCTGCAGAACTTCTCCTCTCTACACATGGAAACAGCCTTTTAGTCTTTTTATTGTTTTCGTTTTTGAAATGATCTTTAGTACCTGTTGGATTAGCTTCGATACTCGCAGTTGAACTTGTCGGAAAGTATCGGATGAATTATACGACTGGACGAGATGATTAATTACTTCCTCTGTGCTTCTTTTGCTTCCAGTGCCTTGTTCGATGTCCTAACAGATAAAAAAAAACCATGGATGATATTTCAAAAGCTTCTGCATTTCTGTCTACAATTAACAGAAGAAAACAACGTACTGAATCGAAATCTTTGTTGATTGTTCGAAGGTAGTGGTCGGACGGGTTCCTCAGGGTCGGACATGGAAAGCCGTTTGCAGCGAAAAACTAAATCAAACAATGGCCGGTAAGAAAAGTCATATTCTGTTTCAAATCAAGCCGATGAATCATTCTAATCGGTAAAGATCACGTCACCTGTTCTGCATTCGAAACCGGACCGAAGTAGACCAATCTACCGGCGGAAAGGAGGCAAAGATTATGGAAGAGCTCAAAGACTTCACTGCTCGGCTGATGGATCGACGCGACGACGGTTCTTCCGTCTCGGCGAGCCAGTTGAACGAGACGATTCATGACAGTGGAACGAAGCGGCGCTGTCTAGTCCACTGGTCGGCTCGTCGAGAAACAGAAGCTTTGGACGGGTTAGAATCTCGATGCAAATGCTGACCCTCCTCTTCTGTCCACCGCTCAGGCCCTTCACGCTCCACCCGCCGATTCTCGTATCGACGGCGTTTTGCAGACCCATCTCTCGAATCGTCACCTCCGCCCTTTCTTTCTTTTCGGCGTTGGACATAGAATCCGGCAGTTGGAGCTTTGCTGAGTAGTAGACGGCTTCTCTCACTGTTAGAGTTGTCATTAGCGTGTCGTCCTGAGTCACATAAGCCTGATCACCGAGTTAAAACCAAACATTAAACTGGGTTTTAAGAATGGTTTTTGAGAAAAAGCTGCGTATTTTCCTTACCGAAGTCCCGTATGCAAGAGTTTCTTTCCGACCATTGACTAAGATCTCCCCAGTTTGATGTGCTTTTGAGCTTAATCTGCCTGTAAGTGTTAAAGAAAAAGAAATTCTGAGAACAAAAACATAAATTTTAGCTGAGTGCTCTTATTTTTTATTAGAGAGATAGAATTGGACCTGCTAATGTATCTAGAAGGGTTGATTTTCCACAACCAGAAGGACCCATTATAGCCAAAACCTCGCCGGGTCCAGCGTACCCAGTGAGTTTCTGCAGAATCGGTCGACGCCCATTTTCGGCGTCGGGAACTGTCACCCAGAGCTCCCTCCACGTCAACGAAATGCCGCCAGCTTGCCTCAAAGAACCGAGCCTTTCTTCTGGGTTCCGCAGAGTAGAAGGGTACAAATCAACGTGCGCAAGCGATATTTCACCGTTTACAGAAGCGTTTATGGAGTCAAATCCAGTGCTGAACAAGAACGCCTTCTTGACTGTTACGGAGGAGACATCATCGTCTGAATCAACCGGCGAGTCACCGGCAGTTCCCATCGCGGGATTCTCGTTCATCAGACACCTCGTCGGGCTCGACCTCGGTGTCCATCTCGGAAAGTTAACGGCAGAATCATCCATTTTCGAACCAGCAAAAAAGCTTCAAACCTATCGCGGGGCTCGTTTAAATGGACGCAGGAGTCTGTGAATTTTCAAGCTCACGTAGCGGGTCTCTATTTATAGGCATAACTCCATGACCAAAAGCTTCCCCACAAATATAAACACAGTTTTTCAATATTCAATCTTCATCACAAAACAAAACATAGGTCAAAAATTTATTAATAAGCCTTAATTATGATAATTGACAAGCTAACCACCTGCAATTTGCAGCAGCGAGCAAGTCCTTGGTCATCAAATTCTTCGGCGCGACTATAGTCCACCAAGCTAAGTGGACGACTGAAAATCTTGACTTTTCAACCATAAAACATTCACATCCTCTATTCTCTTCCACTAAGAACAATACTAATCTCTAGTTTCATTTACTTTTCATGGTTTTATTATTCTTAAATTAGTCCTTTTAATAATCATTAATTAATTTTTATCAATTAATTTAATGATATTTTCCGTATAGAGTTAGTTTATTGACTTAATATGTTTATATTAATAATAAATTAAATAAAAGTTTAATATATGGATCCAACTTTATTAGCATTGGAAAAGCCCCTGCCAACTGCCTAGCAGCCAATATCATAAAAAATAACTAGTCAAAAGAATTGGTCTTGTTGGCATAAATACCTTATAAAATAAGGGTAAAAACTAATTTGAACGTCAAAACATTAGATTAATTTGAAACATTCACTAAACTAAAATTTCTAATAATTAAAATATTAAACTATTCAAAATATAACATATCAAATTCTGGTGGGGGACGATCACCCTCGGTAACACCCGATTTTGTGGGTTTTTAATTTTCGCTATATAGTGGTATTTTTGTAAATATAGCAAATTAAATCCGTTTCGTGACGAAAAATTTTATTAGAGCCCTAGTGATAAATTTGAATATTTGGCGAAATAAAGAGATTTGGAGATGCCTAATCAATAGATTAAATAACGAAATAGTTGAATATTAAGTTGAAAAGGCAAATAGGTAATTTTACAAGTTAAAATTATAATTTTATACAGAACCCTCCCCCTCCCACGCCTTTCATTATGCAGAAAGCTTTCTCCCCAAAACCCTTAGGTGATTTTGGCTCTCCTCCGACGTTTCCTCAAGCCGACGCCGATTCTCTCCTCCGACATCCGATTCTGTAACACCCGACATTTTTGCCAGGAATTTATCCCTCAAATTATCGAACGAGATTAGGTTTATATTAATATAATGAGTGTTTTGGTGAAATCTGTTGGAATGTTTAGTTTAAAACTAAACTATGGAGTAACCAAAACAGATCATTTAGTTAGAAACCAATGGAGGGGCAGTTTAGGTAGGAATTAAGGTAGGTGGGAGGATGCCAATAAATGGATGCCAAGTGTCCAAACTTGTTGAGGAAGCCATACAACCTCTCTTTCTCTCTTCCCTTCCCTCCTACGAAAAACACTTCTCTGTTTCTCTCCATCCTCTTCTCTGTTTTCTCTCTTCCAGACGAAGTGCAACCATTTCCAAAAATATGTCTTCTCTTGTTTTCTTCCATTTCTCCGTTAAAGGTAACCCTTTTAAGTTAGTTAACGAGTTGGACAAGTTAAACGTTAGTTTTCTTGAAGTTTTAGGGTTAATGTCCGATCGTGCATGTTATAGGTTTGAGACTCACCGAGACGAACAAAGCTTGCAACTCACGGATAACAGGTAAGTTCATACCCGTAGGTTGGCCCTACATCACGGAGGTACTAGGTTTTCATTTCTGTCGGGTTGTTTTGGGTAGATAAGTTATCTGTATTTCTCTTCACGTCCTGCTGCGTTATTTCTGTTGTTTGTGGTATTAAGTTTAAGCACTGTAAAAGTTCATACATACACGTTTTTCCCGAAAGCTCATGTAAATGTTTTCTGTATACGTTTTGAAGTTAAGAATGATAAGACCTATAATGTAACGTTCGGTTAAGTGTGGGACGGGGACTGGTGTTCTGCTCTCAATTACTAGTGCCTGATAGTGCACTTCTGTTATGCCTGCTTCCTTATAAACCCCACTTCCTGATAGATAAAAAGTAATGTTCTATAATGTCACTGTATTCCGAAATGTTCATGCACAATATATGCATCACTGCATTTTTCTATGTTCTTACTGAACTCTAGGCTCATAGTTGAACTCCCTGTTGTAGGTACGGGTCCCGTGGATGAGAACTTTGTGCCTCAGACCAATGTGTAGGTGCTGTTGGCGGAACGAGCTTGCGGGGGTTGGTTGTAGCAGCCATGCATATTTTGATCATGTGAGGGTATTTTAAAAGTGTATGTCTAGTTCTGTACTGCTTTTTGAAAGTTTAAACCGATGTATAGAACTTGTGTAAATTTTTTTAAAACCCTCTGTATTTGACAGTTGTAAATATATTTTGAAGTATTCTGGAACTGCTTGGAGTTCTTCTTTTAGGTTTTGCATGATTGTCTTGAGTTTTGATGCTTTTGTGTCAAAAGATGTAAGTTGTCAAACGGAGAGATAGCCGATCGATCGGCGGAGCAAATGTTATGTTTTCAAATCCTCAAGTTTTCCTTATGTAAAACAGTCGTCCAAAGTTGTGGACGATAACGTCGTCCATTCTGCCTTTCAGTTCCTGTCTTTCGATTCTATTTTCTATTAAAGTTTTAAAAGTAAAGTTCAAAAAAAAATATAGTCCGAGTTTTCAAGTATTTGGCTAAGTATTAGTCGTTCAAGGTTACCGTCCAAAGTTGTGGATGATAACGTCGTCCATTTTGCCTTCGGACTCAGTCGTCCATTCCGCCTTTAAAATCTTATCATCCATACTGCCTCCAGTTTCTATTGTCTATTTTGCCTTCAGTTTCTGTCTTTTCAGCTAAGTGTTATCGTCCGAAAGTCTGCCTGTTATTTTAAACGTCCAAAGTCTGCTTGTTATTTTAAACGTCCACAGGCTTTTGTCGTTTGCTATTTTTGCCTTTGTTTTTAAACGTTCACGGACTCCTGTGTCCACTGTTTTTGTCTTTTATTGTAAACGTCCACGGATTTCTGTGTCCACTGTTTTGTCTCTGTTATTTTTAAACGTCCACAGCCTCTGTTATTTTTAAACGTCCACGGCTCCCGTTTGTCCACAGACACTGTAACACCCGACAATTTCGGCCAGGTGATTTTCTTAACCATTTTGATTATCACCCTTTTTACTAACCTTTATGATTTTAAATTAAAAGTCAAAACATATTTATTACAAGTTGAGTGAAACTAGGTTGGGTGGCAGGGTTGTAATTAAGGATGGATGGATCAAGTATAAATAGGAAATGGAAACCTTAAACCCCATTTAAACCTCACTGTAGCCGACGCATTCACTCTCGGCGATTTCTCTCTTTCCCTGAGCTCTCTCCCTCGGCCAACTACAGCTCCTTTCGGTGACCGATTTTCAGTCTCCGCCCCGACAATCCACACCCTAGGTAAGACTCTGTAATGTAGTCACTGATTGGCTATTTAGAACTCTGTTTTTCCTGCTAAGACCCGTAGCTTCGGATTCTTCTTTGGCAGTGAAATATTAGTGGCATTCGTAATCTGTGACTAGTTATTAGGTTGAAACTGATTATTTCTAGGATGACTTTTGGTTAAAACTTTTAGGATTTTTATTTAATACTGTAATGTGAAATGTTTTAGGTAAAGAAGTCTGAAGTGAAGTGCTCAAGTATTGCTAAGGAAACTAGGTAAGTGAATGTATTAAGACTTCCGGCCAATAGGGCCCTACATCACAAGGATATTAAGTTAGTTCCAGTTGTCTGTTGTTTGTTTTGTGTTAGTAAGATTTCTCGTATTTGGATGATTTATGGATGTTGAGAGTTTTGTTATGAGACGTTCTGGTAGAGTCTATGAAGTCGACTGTTCTGGTATGATACTTTCTATAGTCTGATGATTTAAGAGCATCCATGTCATGCATCATGATTTACTTCTCAAGCATATGAAAATGTTTTATGAGCATGTTTTTCCCATGAACAAGATATGGCAATGAATATGAAACTTATGCAACCGGATTAGGTGAGGGTTGAGGGCGGTTTGGCGTATGTCACTGTCCAAAGAGAAGGACCATGAATACGGCCCGAAAGAGACTATGTACACTTGCACTGTCATCCCCCCTTTACGGCACAAATCCTCCCTTAATCCATATGATGAAAGTGATGAACAAGAATACAAATAAGAACAGAAAAGAGCATGAAACGAACATGATCATGATTTTCTTGCAACTATGCATTCACGTATACATGTTAGCATTGCATTCCTTACTAAGCATTAGGCTTATTGTTTGAACCTTATGATGTAGGAGACGAAGTATCAGGTAAGGATTCTAAAGTTAATGAAGACGTCTAAGTTTGGTTGCTGGAAGGTGTTCAGGGAGCAATTCTGTGGCTGGATGGCGAACAAGACCCCCTGGTTAATGCTCTTATAATTTTAGTGATGATTATGAATATGGAAGTCTAAGTAGGATGAGATTATTTTAAGACATCGAGCTTTTGAAATTGTCTAGTTTAATTACTGAGTCTGAGAATGTTTATAAGGATATAGAACGAGTTGTTTTAACTAAGTCTTCCGCTACATGTATTCAAGATGAGTCCATGATTTATGTCTGCCTACGGTTATGTCTACGAAGTATGAGATCTGTGAAGGTCAGGTTATCTTTCTGTCGGTATGAGTTGCTTGAAGGTTTTCGGGTTTTACTGCCGTGTGATAGAAGTCGGATGAATGCATCATCCTGCTGATGTCACCGGTGTGAGTTGAATGATAGAAGCTGGATGAATGAATCATCCGGCTGACGTCACCGGTAGATGGTGAACGTTTGTCGATTACCGGATGATGTCTCTTACCATCGGGCGATGTAGTGTATTTCAAATACCGGATGATGTAAGTATTGTTTGTCGTCTAGCGATCGGGCGATGTAGTGTATTTCAAATACCGGATGATGTAAGTATTGTTTGTCGTCTAGCGATCGGGCGATGTAGTGTATTTCAAATACCGGATGATGTAAGTATTGTTTGTCGTCTAGCGATCGGGCGATGTAGTGTATTTCAAATACCGGATGATGTAAGTATTGTTTGTCGTCTAGCGATCGGGCGATGTAGTGTATTTCAAATACCGGATGATGTAAGTATTGTTTGTCGTCTAGCGATCGGGCGATGTAGTGTATTTCAAATACCGGATGATGTAAGTATTGTTTGTCGTCTAGCGATCGGGCGATGTAGTGTATTTCAAATACCGGATGATGTAAGTATTGTTTGTCGTCTAGCGATCGGGCGATGTAGTGTATTTCAAATACCGGATGATGTAAGTATTGTTTGTCGTCTAGCGATCGGGCGATGTAGTGTATTTCAAATACCGGATGATGTAAGTATTGTTTGTCGTCTAGCGATCGGGCGATGTAGTGTATTTCAAATACCGGATGATGTAAGTATTGTTTGTCGTCTAGCGATCGGGCGATGTAGTGTATTTCAAATACCGGATGATGTAAGTATTGTTTGTCGTCTAGCGATCGGGCGATGTAGTGTATTTCAAATACCGGATGATGTAAGTATTGTTTGTCGTCTAGCGATCGGGCGATGTAGTGTATTTCAAATACCGGATGATGTAAGTATTGTTTGTCGTCTAGCGATCGGGCGATGTAGTGTATTTCAAATACCGGATGATGTAAGTATTGTTTGTCGTCTAGCGATCGGGCGATGTAGTGTATTTCAAATACCGGATGATGTAAGTATTGTTTGTCGTCTAGCGATCGGGCGATGTAGTGTATTTCAAATACCGGATGATGTAAGTATTGTTTGTCGTCTAGCGATCGGGCGATGTAGTGTATTTCAAATACCGGATGATGTAAGTATTGTTTGTCGTCTAGCGATCGGGCGATGTAGTGTATTTCAAATACCGGATGATGTAAGTATTGTTTGTCGTCTAGCGATCGGGCGATGTAGTGTATTTCAAATACCGGATGATGTAAGTATTGTTTGTCGTCTAGCGATCGGGCGATGTAGTGTATTTCAAATACCGGATGATGTAAGTATTGTTTGTCGTCTAGCGATCGGGCGATGTAGTGTATTTCAAATACCGGATGATGTAAGTATTGTTTGTCGTCTAGCGATCGGGCGATGTAGTGTATTTCAAATACCGGATGATGTAAGTATTGTTTGTCGTCTAGCGATCGGGCGATGTAGTGTATTTCAAATACCGGATGATGTAAGTATTGTTTGTCGTCTAGCGATCGGGCGATGTAGTGTATTTCAAATACCGGATGATGTAAGTATTGTTTTGTCGTCTAGCGATCGGGCGATGTAGTGTATTTCAAATACCGGATGATGTAAGTATTGTTTGTCGTCTAGCGTGTTTGTCGTCGAGCGATCGGCGATGTAGTGTATTTCAAATACCGATGATGTAAGTATTGTTTGTCGTCTAGCGATCGTGCGATGTATGTATCGCTTATGTCAAGTGATGTTTCATGAGTCACGGAGAGCACGTGCCCACCAGAAGATGTCTTCTATTGGCCAACGATAATTGAGTCATGCAGAGTATACGTGACAAATCGGAAGATGTGTACCCTATCATTCGATGCATGCAAACCCATGCAGCCCGAGCAGAATGCTGTCGTGTGATATGAGGGCATTTCTTTTCTGACCGATTATGTCATGGAACTGATAACCGAGCATAGTCGCTCGATTCTATGAACTAAAGAGTTATTAGATTAATGAAAGAGTCGAGTTTTGGATGGTTTAGTTCTGTCAGATGATATGTTGTCCGCGAGTCAAGTTTTAAGTTCTAAGTTCTAAGTTTTTTTTTTCTAAAAAAAAAATAATACTAATAATGAACATGATGCAGAAAGTAAGAATTAAATGATTAAGAAAGTCATGAATTATGTCTCGGCCCTACTGGGGTCGTTACAATTAAGGTATCAGAGCAAAACCGGGTTCTAAAATCGATTCTGCAGACTGCCTCCCAGCACAGATTGCCACCTGAGTACACTCCAACAACTGTAAGTGTTTATGATTTTAGTAATGTCATTAAGTTAAGATATGTTATGATTATTTTCTTAGGAATCCCAAAATGGTGATGGGTCAACAGAGAGAAGACAATGTGGATAGTACCACTATTGCTCAGCTAACGGAGTTGGTTATACGCCAATCACGCCAAATCGAGCAGCTTATGACCACCAGGGAAGAGCATGGGAACTCTATCTCTAATGCAAACCATGATCATGGTGGCGAGCGCTTCCATAGACTTAGACCCCCAACATTTAATGGCCAAGTTTCGGATCTTGTTTATGCTGAGGAATGGATTCGGAAAATGGAGGACATGTTCAAGTTTGCCAAGGTTGATGAAGGAGATAGGGTCACTTACGCTGTTTTTCATTTGGAACTGAGTGCAAGGCATTGGTGGGACTCAATCCAGAGCACCATTAATGCAGGAGCTATGACCTGGGAAATATTTAGGACTGCTTTCTTTGATAAGTATTTCAATAGGACCGTTCGGGCCAGCAAGAAGAAGGAGTTCATGAATTTGCGTCAAACTGGCTCTGTGGCGGATTACATATGTAGGTTTGAGGCTTTATCACGGTTTGCTCCCCGATTGGTTGAGGATGATGAGGACAAGATTCACCAATTTGTTCAAGGATTGAAGCCGAGTTTGTATATGAGAGTAAAGACTACTGGAATACATGATATACCATATGGTGAAGTGACGGCTAAGGCCTTGGAACTGGAAGAAGCCGAGATAACGACATATGCGCAGCGTGAACAGCCAAGGAAGTTCATTAAGGAGGCTAAGCCGCCACCACGTCAGAACAAAGGATGGCAACCGCAACAGAACAGGAGACCACAACAACAACAGTAAGGTATAAAGAGACCCTTCAATCCAAATGATGATCAAGGAAAAGGAAAACGACCATTAGCCCCTTTATGCTCCAACTACCAGAAGAACCACCATGGCGAGTGCAAGCTACACTCTGGCCGTTGCTACAGATGTGACAAGGTCGGACATGTAGTCAGAGACTGCCCCATACCACCAGACCCCAATCGACCAAGAATAGCACCCAGAGTCTTTGCTATGATGGAGGATGAAGATGATGTGCAGCATACGGTCATAACAGGTACAATTATGATTTGTGGTATTTCTGCTTACACACTTATAGACACGGAGGCCATCTACTCATTTATAGCAACCCTGTTTGTCTTTAAGCATAAGTTAGGATACTTACCAGCTGATAGGCCATATAGTGTCATGTTACCGTTAGGGAAATCCTTACATTCTGAACAGATAGTGAAGGGTGACATTGTGTCTTTAGGAGATAAGAAGTTATATGTAGAGCTGATTGTAATTGACATGAAGGGGTATGAAGTTATACTAGGGATAGGTTGGTTATTCAGACACGATGCCACAATAAGTTGTAGGTCTGGTTTAGTTGAATTCCGACCCCCGAATGGAGATCGGTATACATTCCAAGCTATCCCAAAAATAAGTAAAATGCCAATTATATCCTCTCTAGAGACTCAACAGTTATTGAAAGGTGGCTGTGAGAGTTATCTAGCTAGTGTAGTTGATGTTCGGGTGAAGGATAAAGTAAAAGTACAAGATATTCCTATAGTCCGAGAGTTTCCTGAAGCCTTTTTGGACGACTTGCCCGGGTTACCACCTGATAGAGAAATTGACTTTGTAATTGATACATATCCCGAGGCATTACCTATATCCAAGAACCCTTATCGCATGACACCTATTGAGCTGAAGGAATTAAAAGTCCAACTGCAGGAATTAGTTGACATGGGATTTATACGCCCTAGTAGTTCTCCCTGGGGTGCACTTGTCCTATTCGTTAAGAAGAAAGATGGTTCTCTTAGAATGTGCATTGACTACAGAGAGCTAAACAAGTTGACAATTACGAACAAGTACCCCTTCCCCCGGATTGATGACCTGTTTGACCAATTACAAGGAGCTAATGTATTTTCAAAGATTGACTTACGTTCGGGCTATTACCAATTGAAGGTTAAGAAGAGTGATATATTTAAGACAGCCTTCAGGACCCGTTATGGACATTATGAATTCCTTGTGATGTCGTTTGGGTTAACCAATGCACCTGATGAATCGAGTGTTTCTTGATTACTTGGAAAAGTTTATAATTGTGTTCATAGATGATATCTTAATATACTCACGGACTAAAACTGACCACGAGGAACACTTAAGAGTGGTTTTGACAACATTAAAACATCAGCAACTCTATGCCAAGTTGTCTAAGTGTGAGTTTTGGTTGAATAAGGTTAACTTCTTAGTCCATGTCATCTCTGCCGAAGGTGTATCAGTAGATCCAACCAAAGTTCAGGCAGTTAAGGATTGACCACAGCCAATGAATGCTAGTGAAGTCCGCAGTTTCCTTGGTCTGGCAGGTTATTATAGAAAGTTCATTAAGGGATTCTCTATGATAGCTAAGCCTTTAACTAATTTAACAAAGAATGACACCAAGTACTCTTGGACTGAAGCTTGTGAAGATGGCTTCCAGACACTTAAGCTGAAGTTGACAACAGCCCCACTATTGACTCTCCCAACCGAAGAAGGAAAGTTTAGTGTTTACTGTGATGCATCCAAAGTTGGTCTGGGGTGTGTTTTAATGCAAGAATGTAAGGTTGTGGCGTATGCCTCTAGGCAGCTGAAGAGTTATGAACAGAATTACCCCACTCACGATTTAGAGTTAGCCGCAGTTGTTTTTGCATTAAAGATTTGGAGACACTATTTGTATGGACAACAGTGTGAGGTGTTTTCCAACCATAAAAGTTTGAAATACCTATTTACTCAAAAGGAATTAAACATGAGACAGAGACGTTGGTTGGAATTTGTTAAAGATTATGACTTTGAAATTAAATATCACCCGGGTAAGGCCAATGCTGTGGCTGATGCATTAAGTAGAATGTCAACAACAATGCAACCCGTGGTATCAACCATGTCTGTACCTTTGAGGAAGGAAGTTCAGAAGTTCGAATTGGAAATAGTTCCCGAGCTGTCAGCTTTACTGACTGATTTATCTATTCGACCAACTATTTTGGACAGGATCAAAGAGGCACAACAAAAGGATTCGAAGGAGAATAGTAGCATGATGAGTAAGTTAAAGGACGCCTCCTCTGAGTTCAGTCTCTCCAGCGATGGTATTTTGAAATTTAGGAATCAATGGTACATTCCAAGTGATAAGGAGTTGCGTGAGTTGATCTTGGCTGAAGCACATTCATCTTCCTTTTCTGTACATCCTGGTAGCACCAAGATGTATCGGGACTTGAAGTTACATTACTGGTGGCCAAACCTGAAGAGGGATGTGGCCATGTTTGTAGAGTCATGCTTGACATGCCAACAAGTTAAAGCAGAACACCAACGCCCAGGAGGTACTCTTCAACCCTTACCGATCCTGAATGGAAGTGGGAGAACATTGCCTTGGATTTTGTGGTAGGATTACCAAAGACAATCAAAGGACATGATAATATTTGGGTTGTGGTTGACAGAATGACAAAATCAGCCTACTTTATACCAGTAAGAATGACTTTTACAATGGAACAACTTACTAACCTGTACACTCAAGAAATCATCAGATTGCATGGGATCCCCTTGTCTATTATCTCCGATTGTGATCCTAGATTCACCTCAAGATTTTGGCAAAGTTTGCAAGGCACATTAGGAACAAAATTGTCTTTCAACACTGCTTTTCACCCTCAAACCGATGGTCAATCTGAGAGGACCATTCAGATACTAGAAGATATGTTGAGAGCGTGCGTGCTGGATTTCCAGACATCTTGGAGTCGATACTTACCCTTGGTGGAATTCTCCTACAATAATAGTTACCAGTCCACCATTGGTATGACACTTTATGAGGCACTGTATGGCAGGAAGTGTAGATCATCTTTGTACTGGGATGAGGTCGGTGAAGCAAAACTCCTAGGTCCCGATATCTTGCAGCAGATGTCAGACAAGATTTCCATTATTAGGAGGAGAATGATTACTGCACAAAGCCGACAGAAAAGTTATGCAGACCAAAGGAGGAAAGATCTGGTGTTCTCTGTTGGAGATGAAGTTTTTCTAAAGATTTCACCATTTAAAGGAGTACTAAGATTTGGCAAGAAGGGAAAGCTTAATCAGCGATTCGTTGGACCATTCCCTGTCTTGGAGAGGATCGGCAGCACAGCTTATAGACTGCAATTGCCCCTATCTCTGGAAAAAGTTCACAATGTTTTTCATGTTTCAATGTTAAGAAAATGCATAGAAGATCCTACACAAGTTGTTAAGCCAGTGGATATCGAAATCGAGCCGACACTGGTGTATGAAGAGAAGCCTGTAAGGATTATAGAATCTGCAGTTAAGACTCTGAGGAATAAGGAAATTCAACTAGTGAAAGTCTTATGGATGAATCATGGTATTGAAGAAGCCATATGGGAACGACAACAAGACATGCTGGACAAATATCCGGAGCTCTTTGTTTAAGCAATTTTTGATGACGAAAATTTTGTTTAAGGAGGGGTGGATGTAACACCCAACAATTTCGGCCAGGTGATTTTCTTAACCATTTTGATTATCACCCTTTTTACTAACCTTTATGATTTTAAATTAAAAGTCAAGACATATTTATTACAAGTTGAGTGAAACTAGGTTGGGTGGCAAAGTTGTAATTAAGGATGGATGGATCAAGTATAAATAGGATATGGAAACCTTAAACCCCATTTAAACCTCACTGTAGCCGACGCATTCACTCTCGGCGATTTCTCTCTTCCCCTGAGCTCTCTCCCTCGGCCAACTACAGCTCCTTTCGGTGACCGATTTTCAGTCTCCGCCCCGATAATCCACACCCTAGGTAAGACTCTGTAAGGTAGTCACTGATTGGCTATTTAGAACTCTGTTTCCTCTGCTAAGACCCGTAGCTTCGGATTCTTCTTTGGCAGTGAAATATTAGTGGCATTCGTAATTTATGACTAGTTATTAGGTTGAAACTGATTATTTCTAGGATGACTTTTGGTTAGAACTTTTAGGATTTTTATTTAATACTATAATGTGAAATGTTTTAGGTAAAGAAGTCTGAAGTGAAGTGCTCGAGTATTGCTAAGGAAACTAGGTAAGTGAATGTATTAAGATTTCCGGCCAATAGGGCCCTACATCACAAGGATATTAAGTTAGTTCCAGTTGTCTGATGTTTGTTCTGTGTTAGTAAGATTTCTCGTACTTGGATGATTTATGGATGTTGAGAGTTTTGTTATGAGACGTTCTGGTAGAGTCTATGAAGTCGACTGTTCTGGTATGATACTTTCTATAGTCTGATGATTTAAGAGCATCCATGTCATGCATCATGATTTACTTCTCAAGCATATGAAAATGTTTTATGAGCATATTTTTCCCATGAACAAGATATGACAATGAATATGAAACTTATGCAACCGGATTAAGTGAGGGTTGGGGGCAGTTTGGCGTATGTCACTGTCCAAAGAGAAGGACCATGAATACGGTCCGAAAGGGACTATGTACACTTGCACCGTCATCCCCCATTTACGGCACAAATCCTCCCTTAATCCATATGATGAAAGTGATGAACAAGAATACAAATAAGAATAGAAAAGAGCATGAAACGAACATGATCATGATTTTCTTGCAACTATGCATTCACGTATACATGTTAGCATTGCATTCCTTACTAAGCATTAGGCTTATAGTTTGAACCTTATGATGTAGGAGACGAAGTATCAGGTGAGGATTCCAAAGTTAATGAAGACGTTTAAGTTTGGTTGCTGGAAGGTGTTCAGGGAGCAATTCTATGGCTGGATGGCGAACAAGACCCCCTGGTTAATGCTCTTATAATTTTAGTGATGATTATGAATATGGAAGTCTAAGTAGGATGAGATTATTTTAAGACATCGAGCTTTTGAAATTGTCTGGTTTAATTACTGAGTCTGAGAATGTTTATAAGGATATAGAACGAGTTGTATTAACTAAGTCTTCCGCTACATGTATTCAAGATGAGTCCATGATTTATGTCTGCCTAGGTTTATGTCTATGAAGTATGAGATCTGTGAAGGTCATGTTATCTTTCTGTCGGTATGAGTTGCTTGAAGGTTTTCGGGTTTTACTGCCGTGTGATAGAAGTTGGATGAATGCATGATCCGGCTGACACCAGATGATGTAAGTATTGTTTGTCGTCTAGCAATCGGGCGATGTAGTGTATTTCAAATACCAGATGATGTAAGTATTGTTTGTCGTCTAGCAATCGGGCGATGTAGTGTATTTCAAATACCAGATGATGTAAGTATTGTTTGTCGTCTAGCAATCGGGCGATGTAGTGTATTTCAAATACCGGATGATGTAAGTATTGTTTGTCGTCTAGCAATCGGGCGATGTAGTGTATTTCAAATACCAGATGATGTAAGTAATGTTTGTCGTCTAGCGATCTGGCGATGTAGTGTATTTCAAATACCGGATGATGTAAGTATTGTTTGTCGTCTAGCAATCGGGCGATGTAGTGTATTTCAAATACCAGATGATGTAAGTATTGTTTGTCGTCTAGCGATCTGGCGATGTAGTGTATTTCAAATACCGGATGATGTAAGTATTGTTTGTCGTCTAGCAATCGGGCGATGTAGTGTATTTCAAATACCAGATGATGTAAGTATTGCGTCTAGCAATCGGGCGATGTAGTGTATTTCAAATACCAGATGATGTAAGTATTGTTTGTCGTCTAGCGATCTGGCGATGTAGTGTATTTCAAATACCGGATGATGTAAGTATTGTTTTGTTGTCTAGCGATCGGGCGATGTAGTGTATCGCTTATGTCAAGTGATGTTTAATGAGTCACGAGAGATGCACGTGCCCACCGGAAGATGTCTTCTATTGGGCAACGATAATTGAGTCATGCAGAGTACACGTGACAAATCGGAAGATGTGTACCCTATCAGCCGATGCTTGCAAACCCATGCAGCCCGAGCAGAATGCTGTCGTGTGATATGAGGGCATTTCTTTTCTGCCCGATTATGTCATGGAACTGATAACCGAGCATAGTCGCTCGATTCTGTGAACTAAAGAGTTATTAGATTAATGAAAGAGTCGAGTTTTGGATGGTTTAGTTCTGTCAGATGATATGTTGTCCGCGAGTCAAGTTTTAAGTTCTAAGTTTTTTTTTTCTAAAAAAAAAATAATACTAATAATGAACATGATGCAGAAAGTAAGAATTAAATGATTAAGAAAGTCATGAATTATGTCTCGGCCCTACTGGGGTTGTTACAGACACTGTTTCTGATTTTAAACGTCCATAGTTCCTGTTCGTCCACAGATTCTACCTTCTGTTTCCAAAGTCCATTCTGCCCCTTACTTTAAACGTCCAAACTATTCTGTTTTTACTGTTTCCATTTCTCCCTGTATTATGTCTTCCTGTTTCACTCCTGCCATTTAATTCTGAAGTTCGACTTTAAAGATGTCTTCCTGTTTTATTCTGTTTATTCACTCCAGTTGTCCATTTATGTTTCCTGCTTTTCCTATTTTCTTCTGTTATCTATTTCTATAACCCGGTTCTAAATTATCTAGTAAAGTTCAAGAAAAATATATGTCACGTTTTAAATGTCCGGAGTGATGGCTCTTCGGCCCGGGTCGGGTTTGGGGCCGTCACAGATTCCTTCATGTTTCCTTCCTAAATCACGACCGTAGGTAAGGTTCTATGATTTTGGATGTTAGGTTTCATTTTTTAGAGTTTTTAACGGTTAAGATTTCGATTAGATTTTTTTGAAATTATTGGATTATGTTAGAAACGATTAGGGTGTAACGACCCCTATTCCCAGCAAAATATTGTCCGCTCTGGGGATTGGGCCGAAGCTCAATATCATCCCCTCAAGGCTTTGTTTGGCGAGAAATTCCCGGAAGGTCACCCAACCTGGAATTGCTCTCGCCGAAGCACTTTTAACTTCGGAGTTCTTATGGGATCCGTTGCCAATTGTGCTCCAAAACGCGTCTTACTATATTGGGAGGGTCTCTTTACATATGTTTCATTTCCACATACTTCCTCAAGCGATGTGGGATTGTGACGACCCCCTTTTTACGACCCGGGATTCGCCTATACTCGAGTCCGGGATTCGCCTACACTCGGCTTAGGTCCCGAGGTTTGCACCGCAGTCGTACTCATACGTGCACATTTGGGTCATTACAATCACCCCCCCTTTGGGGACCCAACGTCCTCGTTGGCCACATTTCTGGTTGGGTACAGGCTCTGATACCATTTGTAACGACCCTTATTCCCAGCAAGATATTCTCTGCTATGGGGATTTGGGCCGCAGCCCAATATCATCCCCTCACGACTTTGTTTGGCGAGAACTTCCCGGAAGGTCATCCAACCTGGAATTGCTCTCGCCGAAGCACTTTTAACTTCGGAGTTCTTATGGGATCCGTGTGACGACCCCCTTTTTACGACCCGGGATTCGCCTATACTCGAGTCCGGGATTCGCCTACACTCGGCTTAGGTCCCGAGGTTTGCACCGCAGTCGTACTCATACGTGCATATTTGGGTCATTACAATCACCCCCCCTTTGGGGGCCCAACGTCCTCGTTGGCCACATTTCTGGTTGGGTACAGGCTCTGATACCATTTGTAACGACCCTTATTCCCAGCAAGATATTCTCTGCTATGGGGATTTGGGCCGCAGCCCAATATCATCCCCTCACGACTTTGTTTGGCGAGAACTTCCCGGAAGGTCATCTAAACTGGAATTGCTCTCGCCGAAGCACTTTTAACTTCAGAGTTCTTATGGGATCCGTTGCCAATTGTGCTCCAAAACGCGTCTTACTATATTGGGAGGGTCTCTTTACATATGTTTCATTTCCACATACTTCCCCAAGCGATGTGGGATTGTGACGACCCGCTTTTTACGACCCGGGATTCTCCTATACTCGAGTCCGGGATTCGCTTACACTCGGATTAGGTCCCAAGGTTTGCCCCGCAGTCGTACTCATACGTGCACATTTGGGTCATTACATAGGGTTACCGTATTTGCGCCTCTAATGGATATATTTATGATCGTTGGTGAAAATTTAGTTGAATTAGTGATTTTTATTGGAGTTTCGGTTGTTGGAGGTGTTGAAAACACCATTAATTAAAGCTTAGAAAATGTTGAGCGCAAATTGTTCGACGAAATGCCCTAAGGAAGTAGAATGAAGTTTAGGAAATTTCCTTTAGCTAGAAGTTTCGTTTAGTTTTGGAGTTTGATTGTTTAGACTCGGTTTTAATGCTGTGTGTTGTGAAATATTCTAGCTGATGAAGCTCAAAACGAGGCGCTCAGTTGCTAGGGATGCGAAGTAAGTCTTCGTGACTTGTTTGACCTATTTGGCCTACACCATAAGAGAAATTGTCAAATTAAGGATATTTGGTGATTTTATTGTTTAGTATAGGTTGAATGGGTAGTTTAGGATATTTGTTATGCTAGAACGTTGTCATAGGTTTTATGTATTGTTTTATGCTTTCTTTACGTTTAAAGCACCTTACATGTCCATGCATCATGTTTTTCGAACTAGCAAAAAAAATGAACTTCCGCATACTTTTTATGAAAAGAAACGACTATTGAAAAGATATGAATGTATGTAATCTTGGTCATGTCGGGGTGGGGTTTAGATATGACTGTTCTGAGATGAGGAACATGTTTTTCTCTCAGTAGATGGAAAGAGCTATCTAACTGTGAGATGTGCTCTCTCCATCTGGTGAGAGTCAACCCCCAGTGACACCCCCTTTTATGTAACTAAAGAATGAAAATGAACGCATGATTTCATGAACGACATATGCATGACATGCATTTTAATTGGTAGATATTGATCGACAGATGTTGATCGGCAGGTGTGATCGGCAGATGTAATTGGTAGATATTGATCGACAGATGTTGATCGGCAGGTGTGATCGGCAGATGTAATTGGTAGATATTGATCGACAGATGTTGATCGGCAGATGTAATTGGTAGATATTGATCGACAGATGTTGATCGGCAGATGTAATTGGTAGATATTGATCGACAGATGTTGATCGGCAGATGTAATTGGTAGATATTGATCGACAGATGTTGATCGGCAGATGTAATTGGTAGATATTGATCGACAGATGTTGATCGGCAGATGTAATTGGTAGATATTGATCGACAGATGTTGATCGGCAGGTGTGATCGGCAGATGTAATTGGTAGATATTGATCGACAGATGTTGATCGGCAGATGTAATTGGTAGATATTGATCGACAGATGTTGATCGGCAGATGTAATTGGTAGATATTGATCGACAGATGTTGATCGGCAGATGTAATTGGTAGATATTGATCGACAGATGTTGATCGGCAGATGTAATTGGTAGATATTGATCGACAGATGTTGATCGGCAGATGTAATTGGTAGATATTGATCGACAGATGTTGATCGGCAGGTGTGATCGGCAGATGTAATTGGTAGATATTGATCGACAGATGTTGATCGGCAGATGTAATTGGTAGATATTGATCGACAGATGTTGATCGGCAGATGTAATTGGTAGATATTGATCGACAGATGTTGATCGGCAGATGTAATTGGTAGATATTGATCGACAGATGTTGATCGGCAGATGTAATTGGTAGATATTGATCGACAGATGTTGATCGGCAGATGTAATTGGTAGATATTGATCGACAGATGTTGATCGGCAGATGTAATTGGTAGATATTGATCGACAGATGTTGATCGGCAGATGTAATTGGTAGATATTGATCGACAGATGTTGATCGGCAGATGTAATTGGTAGATATTGATCGACAGATGTTGATCGGCAGATGTAATTGTTGATCGGCAGATGTCGATCGGCTGTTATGTTTTTGTTTCGGGCATTTTTGCCCTCAGTTAATTTCCTTATATATATATATATATATTCTTTAAGTGAACTCTCAAACGACTTTAATGATTTTAGGCTCATTTTAAATGTTTTAAAAGTCAAAAAATTTCACCTTCCAAATTTACATAAGTGGAAGTCAATGTCAAGTATGGTAATTGTGACGGCCCGGGGAAGGGGTTTTGGGTCGTTACAATAGTTGGTATAAGAGCTCCCGGTTTTAAAATCGGTTCTGTAGACTGCTCGACTGCGCAAGCCACTACACAGAAATGCTTCCTCAACCGTAAGTACATTTTTAGATTTCTTTATTTCGATTTCTTAGAATTATTGTCTTAAATTTTATAGGATTACAAAATGGTGTGTAGAGGAAACGATAGAGATGCGATCGACGAAGCCATGGATAGGCTGATGGACTTGCTCAATTGTCAGGCTCAGCATATGGATATGCAAGCTCAGCAAATCGAGAGGCTAATCAACCGTGAGGGTCTCAGAGCCCAGAATTGGTTGTTCCGAACAATCACAATATGGAGAGCTTTCAGAAGTTGCGGCCTCTGGTGTTTAACGGTCAATCTTCGTGGGACTATGGAGGACATGTTAGCGTATGTGAAGATCGAGAATGGGGAGAAGGTCGCGTGTGTTACTTTTCATCTCGCGCTGGATGCTCGATTTTAGTGGGATTCCATCAAGGCAACCACGGACGTGATAGTGATGATTGGGAATGGTTCAAGATCGTATTTTATGACAAATATTTCAGTCGTATGGTGTGAGCGGCCAAATTGACAGAATTTATGCAACTACAACAAACCAGTTCGGTTGCCGAGTATATCTGAAAGTTTGAAGTATTGTCTCAGTTTGCATCATGTTTGGTAAGCAAAAATGAGAACAAGGTGCACCAATTTATGCAAGGGCTGAATCTGGAGATTTGGAAGAGCATCATTATATCTGGAGTTATGGATGTACCCTATGCAGATATTGTGGCCAGAGCTCTGGAGTTCGAAGCTACAGAACTGACTTGTGTTAAACCAAGAGAGCCTGCAAGATGGTTCTTTCGGGAGATTCAGCCCCAACCTCGAAATCGAGGTTGGCAACCTAGAGGGCAATAGCCACAACAACAAAGAGGCGTCGAAAGGCCATATGAAGGAGGTAATGAACAAGGCAAGGGAAAACAGGTACAATGAGCTACTCAAAAGCCGTTGTGCCCTAAGTGCCAGACAAAGCATAGTGGCGATTGCCGATGGGGTACAGATAGGTGCTATCGGTGTGGAGAGATAGGCCATTATGTCAAGGATTGCCTGAAGCCAGGAAGGGACCAGCCAGATAGAGATCAGAGAAGAGTTATGCCAAGAATTTTTGCCTTTATCGAGCCTGGTGATGTCGACGATGAGGCTCAGCCTTCAGTTATTGCAGGTACTATTTTGTTTACCAGCCTAGCTGTATTTTCATTGATAGACACAAGAGCTACGCACTCGTTTATTTCAACTGCTTGTGTAGCTAGATTGAAGTTAGTGCCTGAATTAGCAGAGTGTGAGTATAGAGTTATGCTGCATTCAGGAGAACTTATCCAGTCAGATCAAGTATTCCAAGGCAATATTATTTTTGTAGGGAATAACACCCTTTTTGCTCATCTGATAGTTATGAGTATAAAACAATACGATCTCATTTTGGCAATAAACTGGCTGTCACGCCATTTTGCCACCATTGACTGCCGATCTAGGATGGTGACATTTCGACCCCCGAATAAAGAAGAGTTTACTTATTAGGCAATGAATAGGATAAGTGGGCTGCCTACTTCCTATTCGATGATGGTCTGAGAGCAGTTTAAGGATAGATGCTCAGTTTATTTAGTCACGGTGGTTGATACTCAGTTATTCGAAGTAAAGCCAAGTGACCTTCCCATCGTTAGAGAATTCGGGGAGATTTTTCTCGACGATCTCCCCGGATTACCGCCGGATAGGGAGATAGAATTCGTGATTAATGTCTATCCAGGCTCTAAGCCGGTGTCAAAGAACCCATACAAATTGGCGCCTGCCAAACTGAAGGAATTAAAATCTCAGTTAGAGGAACTGTTGGACAAGGGAGTCATCCGACCTAGTTTCTCTCCATGGGGTGCGCCAATTCTGTTTGTTAAAAAGAAAGACAGAACTCTCAGGATGTGTAATGATTACAGAGAGTTGAACAAGTTGACAGTGAAAAACAAGTATCCGTTACCCCGAATAGATGACTTATTTGACCAACTGCAGGGCGCCCGAGTATTTTTGAGGATTGACCTACGCTCGGGTTATCATCAGCTGAGATTCTGAAGGGAGGATGTTCAAAAGACGGTATTTCGTACGAGGTATGGGCATTATAAGTTTTTAGTAATGTTTTTTGGACTTACAAATGCCCTCACAGCTTTCATGGATCTAATGAATCACGTCTTTAAGAAGTATTTGGACAAATTTGTTGTCGTTTTCATTGATGACATCTTGATCTATTCAAAGACAAAAGAGGAACACAAAGAGCGACTACGGATTGTCTTGAAAATTTTGAAACAATACCCTAAGTTCCCCAAGCGTGAGTTTTGGCTGGATCGAATCAATTTTCTCGGCTATATTATATCTCAGGAAGGGATTTCTGTAGATCCGACCAAGATTCAGGTTGTCAAGGATTGGCCGCAGCCTAAGAATGTGCGGGAGATACGCGGATTTCTTGGATTGGCCGGGTATTATCAGAAATTCATAGAGGGGTTTTCTAAGATTGCAGTCCCTCTATCACGCTTGACATGGAAGAATGAGAAATTTGTATGATCGACGGCTTGTGATAAGAACTTTCAAGAGCTGAAACAGAGGTTAACTACAGTTTCAGTTTTAACACTGCTAGTTAAAGGCGACAATTTCAGCATATACTGCGATGCGTCTAAAATTGGACTTGGATGCGTACTTATGCAGGAAATAAAAGTTATCGCGTATGCTTCTCGGCAGTTAAAGTCGTATGAACAGAATTATCCGACCCATGATTTGGAACTAGCAGCGGTTGTCTTCGCATTAAAGATATGGAAACATTATTTGTATGGGCAACAATGCAAAGTATTCTCATATCACAAGAGCCTAAAATACCTTTTTACGCAAAAGGAATTGAATATGCGACCACGAAGGTGGTTGGAGTTTGTCAAAGACAATGATTTCGAGATTAAATACCACTAAGGGAAGGCAAACAAGGTAGTCGATGCCCTAAGTAGAATGCCTACGACGAGTCAGCCTTCGCTTACAACAATGTCGGTAATGCTAAGATCAGAAATTGTGAAGTTTAATGTGGAAATTGTTATAGAGATATTCGCCATACTAACGAATATTTCACTAAGGCTGAAAATATTGGACAACATTCGAGAAGCTTAACAGAAAGGCCTGGAGTCTGAAAAGTATCGGTTAAGCATGACTTCAAGGACTCGTTCGATTTCAATCTGTCGAATAATGGAGTATTAAAATTCAGGCATAGATGGTACGTGCCTAATGATGAGGAGCTGAAGAAGGAGATTTTGACTGAAGCACACTCCTCGGCCTACTCTATGCATCCAAGAAGTACCAAGATGTATAGAGATTTGAAACAACACTTATGGTGGCCTAATATGAAAAGAGAAGTTGCTAAGTACGTAGAAACTTGTTTGATTTGTCAACAGGTTAAAGCGGAGCACCAAAGGCCGGCAGGAACTTTACAACCCCTGTCAATCCCGAAATGGAAATGGGAGCAGATTTCCATGGATTTCATTACAGGATTGCCTAGAACTACGAGAGGACACGACAGAATTTGGGTTATAGTAGACCATCTGACGAAATCAGCCCATTTTCAGCCAATCAAGATGACACATTCCATGGATCAGCTTGCAGAGCTTTATGTGCAAGAGATTGTTAGATTACACGGAGTCCCGGTCTCGATTGTTTCCAATAAGATCCGAGATTCACCAATGAATTTTAGAAAAGTCTGCACAAAGCCATGAGAACTCAACTAAATTTCAGCACAATATATCATCCTCAGACCGATGGTCAAACAGAAAGGACAAATCAAATTCTGGAGGATATGCTTAAAGCCTGTGTGTTGGAATTTCAAGGTTCGTGGAGCAGGTATTTGCCACTGATCGAGTTTTCGTATAACAATAGCTTTCAAGCTACAATCGACATAGCTTCGTATGAGGCGCTGTATGGACAAAAATGTAGGTCTCCGTTGTATTGGGACAAAGTTGGCGAAGCTAGTATAATTGGCCTCGATATTCTACAGCAAACCGCGGAGAAGATCACCGTTATCAGATAGCGTATAGAGATAGCACAAAGCCGTCAGAAAGTTACGCCGATAATAGACGAAAGGAATTGGAGTTCAACGAGGGTGATGAGGTGTATTTAAAAATATCTCCATTCAAATGGGTTATGAGATCCAGGAGGAAAGGCAAGTTAAGTCCTCATTACGTGGGGCCCTTTCCTATTTTGAAGAAGATTGGAAAGATGGCGTACCAGTTACAGCTTCTGGCATCAATGGAGGGCATCCATAATGTATTCCACGTATCCATGCTTAGAAAGTACGTGCGTGATCCGTCTCATGTCGTAGAAACAAGGGAGATTGAGGCTCAACCAGCGCTAACTTATGTGGAAAAACCAGTGCGGATTCTGGAGTCCTATATTAAGGTGTTACGTAACAAGGAGATTCCGCTGGTGAAAGTTTTATGGTGGAACTACGACGTAGAGGAAGCAACCTGGGAGAGGCAGCAGGATATGATGTCTAAATATCCAGAACTATTTGTATAATCAAACTTAAAGGAAAAATTTTCATTTAAGGTGGATGGAATGTAACACTCGATTTTGCAGGTTTTTGATTTTTCGCTATATAGTGGCATTTTTATAAATATAGTAAATTAAATCCGTTTCGTGAACAGAAAGTTTTATTAGGGCCCTAGTGATAAATTAGAATATTTGGCAAAATAAGGAGATTTGGAAATGCCCAATCGATAGATTAAATAACGAAATAGTTGAATATTAAGCTAAAAGGGCAAATAGGTAATTTTACAAGTTAAAATTATAATTTTATACATAACCTTCCCCCTCCCACGACTTTCATTCTGCAGAAAGCTTTCTCCCCAAAACCCTTAGGCGATTTTGGCTCTCCTCCGACTTTTCCTCAAGCCGAAGCTGATTCTCTCCTCCGACGTCCAATTCCTTCACATTTCCTTCCTAAATCATGACCCTAGGTAAGGTTCTATGGTTTTGAACGTTAGGTTTTGTTGTTTTAGAGTTGTTAACTGTTAGAGTTTCGATTGGATTTTGTTGAAATTACTGGATTATGTTAGAAACGGTTATGGTTACCGTATTTGTGCCTCTAATGGATGTATTTATGATCGTTGGTGAAAGTTTTATTGAATTTGTAGCACCCGGTTTCAATATAAATCAGAATAAGCTATCAAACGGTAGTATACAATTTTATGGTTAAAATTGTATAGAATGTTGATTAGGTTATTAAAAGACTAGGAAGGGGCAAGATGGTAATTATAAATTTATATTGTGGATAACGTATTTAAGGAAAGGTTTAGTGAGGTTTAGCCGCCACTGTTTCATTTCATTTCCTCTTCCACTCTCAGCTCCTCAGCTTAGCAGAGCGCGATAGGAGACCCTCTTCAGTTCCTCCAGCGATTTCCCCTGAACTAGGTGAGTTTTGCTTCTATTTCTTGCTACATTGTAGCTATCGTTGATAGGAGGGTTGATAAATGAAGTTTTGAGAATGTGGTATGCGAGTGCTAGTTTCGGTTTATGAGTTAAAATCAGGAATGCACCATGACTAGAGTTCCCAAAACAGTTTTCCTTAGATTTCTAGTGGTTTAGAATGAAGGCTAGAGGAAACTTAATGAATGCTTTGTCTATGGTTTTAGGTTTGAGTAATATCCGAAGTAGCTTGCGATCAAGTTTTTCCAGGAGACCAAGTAAGTAAAGTTTGTTTGTGCCTTCGGGCCTATATCACAAGACATTAGGAATGTATTTACTTGAATGTATCTGTTTGTCATGCATCATGTTTTAAAAGTATACGAAAATGAATTTGAGTGCATGTTGGCATGGTGAGGATTGAACATATTGAAACAGTTATGTGATTCAGATTTTCTGTTAAGGGAAGTAATCCGCCCCTTAATGAGACAGTGGATGTTTATACTTTGGAAGAGCTGATCCAACTTCCAATTTCACAGGGGGATCTGAGCATGTAAATCAGATTTACTGTTAAGGGAATTAATCCGCCCCTTAATGAGACAGTGGATATTTATACTTTGGGAGAGTTGATCCAACTCCCAATTTCACAGGGGGATCCGAACAGAAGCGATGAAAGAATAACTGAGATGAGAAAGTAGAAATTGCATGTCTATGAATTTATATTTCAGTATTTCATTTCATTATGGCTTTACTTACTTAGCATTAGGCTAATAGATGAGTTTTGTGATGTAGGTGTTGAGGATACTGCAGGTAAATTTCCTGAGGGTACAGATGACTAGTTGTGGTTGGAGGAGTACATCCATGTCTCAGCTTGGTAAACTGATGAGGCGGGTTAACTGGTGTCAGCAGTTGTTGAGGTTTAGTTCATAATGAATTAGTCTGAGTATATCGAGTTTTCATGACAGTAGAAATTTTAGTATTTCGAATACGTTTTGAGATTTACTGATACTAGTAATCTGTCGAGTTTTAAAATGATAATTTTTACTGGATTTGATTAATGCTATGGTTTGAGTTATTTCTGAATGGTTTTAGAGAAGCAAGTAAATTTCTTTCTGTAGGTAGTGTTGTATTTCTTTTCTATCGGATGATGTCGAGTGTTTAGTCATCCGGTGATGTCAAGTGTATATTTACCGGATGATATAAGTGTTTGGGTTGTCGTCTAGTGACCGGACGATGTGCATGTTATTTTGTCGACTAGTGACCGGGCGATGTGTGTATTATTTTGTCTTTTAGTGCTCGAGTGAAGAGAGATTTGATGAGTGTTCATCACTGGGCTATGTTTTAACTGCTCACGTGAGAAGCACATGTGCACCGGATGATGTCCTCTTATTCCACCGGTGGATGTAGAGTTAAGTCGATCGGATGAAGGAAATCATCCGGCTGACGTCACTGGTAGATGAAGGATGTATTTTGTCATTTAGAGACCGGTGGATGTCTTTGTTAGACTGACCGGATGACAATCTTTATATTTTGTCATTTAGCGACCGGTGGATGTCTTCAAATAGCCTTTCCCCATTTGTTGACTTTGTTCAGCAGTCGATGAAATTGACTTTTGCAATCTTTAAATTATTTTCACGAGTTAAACCTTTGCTTCTTAACTGATTGCCCCTTAATATTCCCAACAATTATTTTAACATGGTTTTGTTTAATTTCCTTTTGTTTAAACTATTTCCGCTGCAAGTTTTTCATGTTTTATCAAAAGTCCAAGTTTTGAATTTTGAACGAAGTTTTTAATTTGGTCCAAGCTTATTTAGTAATTATCCGAGTTTATGAGTAACAAACCAGGTTCAGGGAACTCGGGGCGTTACAGAATTAGTGGTTATTATTGGAGTTTTGGTTGTTGGAGGTGTTGAAAACACCATTAATGAAAGCTTAGAAAATGTTGAGCGCAAATTATTCGACGAAATGCCCCAATGAAGTAGAATGAAGTTTAGGAAATTTTCTTTAGCTAGGAGTTTCGTTTAGTTTC